>WHSE01000260.1:0-32114 GCA_012295165.1 Asparagus setaceus
TAATTCCTCCATGGCGTGTGTTGTTGGTTTAACTTCTGAGGGGATATGATTATCCGATGTCAACATGACCTTCCTCCTCGTCCGTTATTCCTCTCTTGGGATTATGGTGGGAGGAAATTAAGGGTTCCGAGTTATCCTTAAGAATATGGGTTTATTCTCGAGAACTCCTCGAAATCTTGGGAAAGAGTTTATACTACGTAATCCTAGTTGGAGTAGGATTGGCAGCGTTGATCGTCGATGCAATTCGCATGATCGAGTTATCCCTAAGAATATTTCTTGTGAGAATATTCTTAGGAACTTCGACAATTTAGAAACTTGATTTATACTGCAATCCTAGTTTGAGTAGGATTAGGCGTTGATTGGTAATCCGATTATCCACAGGAATATTTTTGTGAAAATATTCTTGAACTTCGATAAATTGGGAAGCAGGTTTATACCGTAATCCTAGTTGGAGTAGGATTAGGCGACGTTGATGGCGTCGATGCAATGTACTGCGATCGAGTTATCCCTAAGAATATTTTTGTGAAAATATTCTTAGGAACTTCTATAAATTGGGCGGTTTATACTGCGTAATCCTAGTTGGGTAGGATTAGGCGGCGTTGATGGGTCGATGCAATCTGCGATCGAGTTATCCCTAAGAATATTTTTGTGAAAATATTCTTAGAACTTCTCGATAAATTGGGAAACGATTTATACTCGTAATCCTAGTTGGAGTAGGATTAGGCGACGCGTTGATGCGGCGTCGATGCAATCGTCGAGTTATCCTTAAGAATATTTTTGTGAAAATATTCTTAGGAACTTCTCGATAAATTGGGAAACGGTTTATACTCGTAATCCTAGTTGGGTAGGATTAGGCGGCCGCGTTGATACGTCGATGCTGTCTGCGTTATCCTAAGAATATTTTTGTGAAAATATTCTTCGATAGAATTGGAATTTATTTGTAATCGTTGGTAGGATTAGTTACGCGTTGATCGTGCGATGCAATCCTACGATCGAGGTTATCCTTAAGAATATTTTTGTGAAAATATTCTTAAAACTCTCGATAAATTGGGAAGTTTATACTCGTAATCCTAGTTGGAGTAGGATTAGGCGTTGATCGTTGTCGATGCAATGATACCACGATCGAGTTATCCTAGGAATATTTTTGTGAAAATATTCTTAGAACTTCTCGATAAATTGGGAAGCGGTTATAGTAATCCTAGTTGGAGTAGGATTAGGCGTGCGATGAAAGGTCGTGCATCGCGATCGGTTATCCTAAGAATATTTTTGTGAAAATATTCTTAGAACTCTCGATAAATTGGGAAGCGGTTTATACTGTAATCCTAGTTGGAGTAGGATTAGGCGATAGTCGATGCAATCGCACGATCGAGTTATCCCTAAGAATATTTTTGTGAAAATATTCTTCGATAAATTGGGAAGCGGTTTATACTCGTAATCCTAGTTGGGTAGGATTAGGCGTTGATTCGGCGTCGATGCAATCCATGATCGAGTTATCCTAGGAATATTTTTGTGAAAATATTCTTAGGGAACTTCTCGATAAATTGGGAAGCGGTTTATACTCGTAATCCTAGTTGGAGTAGGATTAGGCGGCGCGTTGATAGCGTCGATGCAATCCTACGATCGGTTATCCTTAAGAATATTTTTGTGAAAATATTCTTAGAGAACTCTCGATAAATTGGGAAGCGGTTTATACTCGTAATCCTAGTTGGAGTAGGATTGGTATTGTCGTGCAATCACTTACGATCGAGTTATCCCTAAGAATATTTTTGTGAAAATATTCTTAGGGCTCTCGATAAATTGGGAAGCGGTTTATACTCGTAATCCTAGTTGGAGTAGGATTAGGCGGCCAGCGTGGATCGGCGTCGGTGGTGACCTCGCGAATGTTATTACGCGAACAAATCTTGAGAATCTTTCCAAACTTGGCGGAGGGGTAGGAGTCAATCAGCGGCGATTTGGCACTAATTTGACACGGATAAGGTTCCATTAGGACTCCTAATTGGGGCTGATTAGAGTCCTAATTAGAATTAATTGGGCTCCAATTAGAATTCCTACTTCTTGCCAAATAAGAGTCCTTATTCAAAGGATTGGGTCCATATAGCTGTTATAAATACCCATAAATCCTCCTCTTCTTTGACCTAGGCGGCCCCCTACGTGCTTTCGTCTTGTTTTCTTCTCGTCTCGTGATCGTCTCCTCAGATCAGCGAGGTATGTGTGAGGTCTTGTAAAATTTTTTTTTTTCTTTTCTTCTCTCTCTTTCTTGTGTATGTAGGTGATGAAACAACCACAAGAGACAGTATGTGGCCAGTGGCGTCAGTCGCCAGCAGCCGGTAGCCGGGCTTGAGCTTCCGCTGTGAGAGCAGCATAAGCGCTAGCTGAAGCGCGCCGAACGGCGCCTAAGCGGCATTGTAACAGTACTTTAGTAACGCCAATCAGCCTTAAGCGGCATTTACGCACCAATTGCGGCTGAAGCGCTAAAGCCTGGCCGAGCGGCCTAGGCGCCTGAGGCGATGCGGGCCGTGTTTGGTTATCGTATTTGTCCGTTCGCGCCGTCCCAGCGAACTACGGTCTTACTTGATGCCTTTTATTGATTTTTGCTGCATATCGACTTTATTTGTCTTCTTTTCGCGTTCCGATGTCGTCGGGGAGATCGCGTTTGAGTCGATCAACTTCGCCGGCGGCGTGAATCTGCGCCTCCTTCTTTCGGTGGTGCGCCGGCGTCATCATATTCATTACATATATCGTTGTATCCCAGCCGTTCTCCTTTGTGAAGCGATTGGGAAGAGCGAGATTCTCGCCGTGAGGATTGAGGCTTCAAATTGTACTGCGTTAGTTATGACCCGCTTGTTCTCCTTTGTGGCGATTGGGAAGAGAGATTCTCCTTCGTGAGGATTGAGGCTTCAAAAATCACAATCTCGATGTTTTTAGCGGGAGGCGATTTGCCGTACTCTCATGCAATAGAGCGGATATATTGCCATTTGGATTCTGGCTATATTTATCGTTCTCGGGTATTATCTGGGTGAAATCGTCATTACCCGTTATAAGGTTCGTGACTTCGATCTCATGGGTTCGAGAAGAGTTCTCGCCTATCTTTCCTTTTCAAGATATTCCTCCTAAATGATCGGTAACCCTTTATTCTCTTGTGGTGGCGGGTGCTCAGGCGATTATTAGATCTATTTCGAGGCTCCAAGCGTCAAGTCTCGATTCTTAAGGTCATCAGGAGAGCGCCTCTTTCCAGGAAGCGAACGCGGTGGTACATGAGGAAGAAACCAGTGGCTTGAGCCGACTATCGTAATTTGGATGGAATGGGGATCGCTTCCATCATCCGATCCACCGCCTTCCTCACGGCCTTGGCCAGCAGGATTCCCGACCCGAGCATAGAGGTGGAGGCCCCGTTGATCTTGGACCACTTCCACGATTCAACCTATCGCCGAGATTGCCGGGCCAAAAATCTGCATTTCACGATTAGGATTACGTGATGGGTCTTCTTCATTTGTTAGAGAATGGTTTGAAGCGGATCGTCTATTATCGAGGTTAGATGAAACTTTATGGTCTTACGCCCATTCATATTGAGTATCTTGGAGGAAATTCATGTTGGTGGCCCTCGGCTAGCTAATCGTTGTGAGCAAAGCTCACTAGGCTAACTCTTGCATACCGTGTGGATGATTTAGCCTTTTGAATCATGCGATGAGGTGTCGACTCGTCGGCGAGCGGCTGGATCAAGGCTTCTCGTAGCGTTTTTCGCGAGAGAAAATATCGAGCAAGAGATCATATTTGGGAACTCATATGAGCGGCGGCAACGCAGTAAGAATAAATCGCGTACAGCGCCGAAACCACGGGAATCGGGACTGTTCAAGGGAGAAGCGTTGAAGAGTTTAGCGTGAGTGCGCCCGAGTCGGGGCGTCGCGAGCGAAACAAGTCCTCGGTGATCGTCGGGAACATGTAGTGCAATTGCTGCGAATTACGAAGAATTGAGAGAAGGAAGCCAAGCTTCGAGTTCAGCCGAAGGAAAAAAAGCCGCGTTAAAGGCGACCTCGCTTCCTTCCGATTAGATTGCGCCAATGAAGTCGATGTGTTGCTTTGGTTTGAGATTTCTCATTTTCTTTGTTCGACCCGCGTCGTTGTGATCATCTTGAATTGATTGTCTCGACAATTGTAGCTCCTTTTATATTTGCTTCAAATGAATAAGATTTATTGCTTTCATTATTTATTATGATTCTCTTATTTCGTCAGAAATAATTAACCATAATACTTATAGGATTTTGGCCTCCTGACCATCAACGGGTTTGATTAGCCTTTACCAACCACCGTTTGAGTTGGGCTAGCGTGCGGATTATCTGGATCCGTTCCGCACGTGACGTTGTGCTAAAAGAATGAAACTCTCTTAGTCTTGATGCTACGATGTTGAATACGTAGGCTTCATACTCTTTTACGGGCAAGAGACCACCCGGCAACGTGTGTTACACGTAGACTCGTCCCTTCTTAGGCTTCGGGACGAAATACCCCAGAATCGAACTCTGGTGTCTTCTTCAATCGGAAAAAGACTAAGCCGAAACATGTGGCGTTGACTTTATCCCTTCTTAGGCGGGATAAAATGCCCAGTCGAACTCGGTGTCTTCTTCAATCGGAGAAAAGACTAGCAAACAGCAGCGTGTGAAGCGTTGGCTTTATCCCTTCTTAGGCTTGGATAAAATACCCGAATCGAACTCGGTGTCTTCTTCTTGTCGGAGAAAGACTAAGCACGTGTGAGGCGTTGGCTTTATCCTTCTTAGGCTTGGATAAAATACCCGAATCGAACTCGGTGTTTCTCAATGGGAGAAAGACTAAACAGCGTGTGAAGGCGTTGACTTTAGGGTTATGAACCCCCTTGCGGGTTTGATGAGCCTTTACCAACTACCGTTTGAGTTGGGCTAGCATGTAGATTATCTAAATCCGTTCTACACACAACGTTGTGCTAAAAGAATGAAACTCTCTTAGACTTGATGCTGATGTTGAATACGTGAAGCCGTCTTTTGTGGGAAGTAGAGAAACGCAGCGTGTGAAGTTGGCTTTATCCCTTCTTAGGCTTAGGATAAAATGCCCAGTCGAACTCGGTGTGTCTTCTTCAATGGAGAAAGACTAAACCTAGCGTGCGTGAAGCGTTGGCTTTATCCCTTCTTAGGCTTAGGGATAAAATTCCCCAAGATGAACCTTGGTGTCCTCTTTTGAGGAGAATGGCCGACAGGAATAAGGTTGATTGAGGTGGGAAAGGAAGAATGTATTCTATTTCCGAAGGTGGAGAGGAAGGAGGATCTTGTCTCCTATCTCGGGTAAGGGATGAACAAGAGAGGAAGGTTTTGTATCCTATCTCTTGCCGTGGAGAGGAAGGTTTGTGTCCTATCTCAGTGCTCACAATTTGAGATAAGAGAGGAAGGTTTTGTATCCTATCTCTTATTGATGGAGAGGAAGGAGGATCTTGTCTCCTATCTCAGGGTAAGGGATGAACAAGAGAGGAAGGTTTTGTATCCTATCTCTTGCCGGTGGAGGAGGTTTTGTGTCCTATCTCCAGTGCAATTTGAGATAAGAGAGGAAGGTTTTGTATCCTATCTCTTATTGATGGAGAGGAAGGAGGATCTTGTCTCTATCTCAGGGTCTTTGAAAGGAAGGATTTTTGTCTGTTTCCGTGAAAGAGACTGAAAATGGGATCTCCATCTTGAGAATCTTGAAAGATGAAACTAAGAGTGGGATCTCCACTCAGGAATCTAAGAGGAAGAATGTATTTTATCTCTTGCTTCTGAAGAGGAAGGATGTGTCCTATCTCCAGGTGAAGGTGGGAAAGGAAGAATGTATTCTATTTCCCGATGAGAAACTAAGAGTGGGGTCTCCACTCCGAGAATCTTGGAAGGGTATGGATAGCTTTCGCTTTTGTAGGATTGCTAACGAGAATCACGAAAGTGGACCTCGTTAAGTGGAAGGAATCGAGAGGGGATTTTGCTGGTGGTTGGACCAGGGAGATTTTTAGTGGGCCCACCGTCAATGAATTTGATCGGTGAGAGAATTTTAGAGGAAAACACAATAATTTAGGGTTATCCTCATGAAAATGAGTGAGATATTCTCTGAGGAACTTCCCATCAAAACGGGTTATCTGAATGTACTAAGGATAATACTTTTGAAACTTCCCATTTATCGGCATTAATTGGTGCATTCGTGTGATAAAGCGATATGCACCGTTTGAATAGGCGTGTCTATTATAAGCGGTCCTTCCCATTGGGTTGAATTTACCTTTCTTTTTAGAGGTGAGAATTATCGGCCGTCGGCGGCGGGGCGAGATCTCCCTCCTAAAGGTTCTCTGTCGAACTTTCTTGTTGAAAGCCCTCGACATTCTAGCTTGATAGAACTCAATGCATTGTTGAGCCTCGAGCTTCTCATCTAACATCTCAAGTTCTTGAGGCGTTTTGATGTTGTTCTTGATCGTCATCTCTGTTGCAAGAGGCGGCAGCGAAGTGACGAATCTGGATTTCCAATGGGAGAATTGCTTCACACGTGAGCCGAGAGTGCGGGGTAGCTCTGTCGGCGTGCGTCTGGTTGTGCGATATGCCCGAGTGCTTCTCGAGTTTATCATCGGTCTCGCTTGTTATTCTTCACAAGCCGACAAAATCTTGATGATCGTCTTGTTGAGCGCCTCGGCTAACCCATTATTTCTTTGGATTATAGAACATCGGCGAGACATCTTGTATCTTGAATTTCATAAAACGATGAAGGAATTGCGATGAACTGGGGACCGTTGTCATGCGATCCGTCTTGGGACACCATGTCGATAGATGACATGGTGTTTGATAAACAGCGGCGATTCTCGCCTTTACTTCCTTTAGCGGGATTGCTTCCGCCCACTTGGAGAAGTAGTCGGTAATTGCTAGAATAAACCGATCGCCTTTGGTACGGAGGAAAAATGGGATCTACAATGTCCATTCCCCATGTCTCGAATGGCGGGATGTGGCGAAGGATGCAGCGCTTTCGGGCGATGCATATAATTGGCGTGAATTTGACCGCGCGTGGCATTTCGGCGTGCTCGTGGCGTCATTAATCATTGTTGGCGAAGTAGCCCATTCTCTGATTAAACAGAGCTTGGGACCCGGTAGTGCGCACCACATTCACCTTCGTGTGCTTCGAAGGACCTCTTACGCCTCTTTGTTTGAGAGGCATGAGATAAAGACCATCGTACCCGGCGATATAGCATCACGGGTTTACGTGTGCGTAAAAGAATCTTGGAGCTCTTCGCGGATTGACTCTCTCTCTTCCGTCTTACGGTAGAATACCATGTAAGGCGTGTCGATGATAGGAAAGCGAATCTCGGGGCTCCAACTTGGTTTGGGTTCGTGTACTTCTTTGGTAACTACCCCTTACCTTCTTGTGCCTCATCGTATAATGGTGCGAAGAGTTGGTGAGTCTGACCGTAACTAGTTGCTCGGTCTCGGAAGGTTGTGCTAACGACCGCGGCTAACGCCGCCGGTGCATCTGCGTGGCGTTTTGGGCGTGGGATATATTCGATGAAGAATCGCCGAATGAGTCGCCATTTCAACGGCTATCGATGATAGGGATTAGATCCAGTTCGACCGTAGTCACCACGAACACGCTTAACTATCAATTGCGGTCGCCATGCGGCGAGGTATTGACCCCGGCTCTTTGGCGAAGCTAAGTCCGATAAGTAGCGCGTTGTATTGGCTCGTTATTGGAGCGAGGGTTCGGTGAGTGAATAAGCGCGGGGCATGACATGATTCCGGAAATCAAGACAACTCAGACTCAGCGGAGATTTTAGAAACGTCAGGGGTACTTGCTACATTAGTGGCCGAGCTCCGTCAAAATACAATCGCCATATTTGGCGGTGCGGCGTAGTGTTGACTTCACGGACTTCATCAGGAAGATCATCATATAACTCAAGCTGCGTCCGTTGTCGGGTTGGCGACAAGAGATCACAAATCGCTTGTCCTTTGGTGACTACGTTGTTTGAAGTGCAAGTCATATTGGGACAAGAGTAAGGTATTCATTTAAAGCGCCAACTCATTGAAGCGGTTTGGGTCATAAATATTGGTTGGATTCGTTAGAGATAACATAAATCGTCTGTCCGACTAAATAGTGTCGCATTTTACGGTCGAACACTAATGCAAAACCTTCTTCCGACCATTGGGTATCGAGACTGGCGCCGAAATGTTCGGCTCGGGTAATACTTTGCTGTTGCGTGTGACGTATGCGTCGTCTAGCGAGTAAAGGCAACGAATGATCCGTTGCCTTGACATAGATCGAGGAATGGTTTTCCGGCTGCGGTGCAACAGAGCGGAGGTTTGGCGAGATCTGATTTGATCTCTTCAAGCGCTTTACGGCGTCGTCCCAAATAAGCGACCGCCCTTCTTGTTCAACGGAGAGCGGTGGCACTTCGGATAGGTTCGATATGAACCGTCGGATGTGCATGTCGTCCTTGTAACCCCGAGTTCTCTCGGATTTCTCGGAGGTTGCAACTCTTGAATGGCCTTCACTTTGTCGGGATCGGCGTGGATTCCTTTGTCGGTGGCAATGGCGAGAACTTACCGGACATCCCAAGGAAGGATTTGGTAGGGTTCATCTTTAGTGATGAGTCGCATGAGCTCGAATACCGTTCTAAGATCTTTGATGTGATCTCTCTTATTACGGCTTTTCACGACCAAGTCATCGGTAGCATTGACCGTTTTCAGGAGATGATCACGGAAAATTTTAGTCATCGCTTCGGCGGTATGTTGCGCGGCGTTCTTTAAGCGAGCGGCATGACCGTGTAGCAAAATATACCGATGGGTGTTGAGCGGTGTGTTTGGCGTCATCGGGGTGCATCTTGATTTGGTTGTACCCGAAAAGCCATCCATAAAGACATCCTCTCGAATCCATGTATTGTCAACTATAGCGTCGGTGATTGGCGGAAATCATCCTTTGGGCAGCGGCGTTTAGGTCTGTAGTCGACCACAGATCCTAATCGAACCATTCTTCTTCATAGGGACTATATTAGCCACCCAATCCGGGTGTTGAATTTCTCGATGAATCGATTCTATGAGTTTCTTTACTTGTCTGATGCGCTGTAAGATTTGTGGGCCGAAACCGTCTTCGCGATTGCTTGGGTTTGACATCCCGTTGATGTTGGCGATGTGTGGCTACATTAGGGTCGAGTCACGGCATGTCCTCATAACTCCAGCGAATACATCGATATATTCCTGATTAAGGCAATTAACTCTTCCTTCTCTTCGAGGAAGAGTATTGCTGATGTTTATGAGCTTAGGATGCTCTTCCTCACCCATATTAATCTGGACTACTTCATCCTTAGTGGGGGTTCCTTTGTTCGAACCTATCCCGGCTGCTCTTGGAGTTGATGGATCCATGGGTCTTCCCATCTTGGCATGTCTTCATCACTCTCAATAGTAGCGTCGGCCAAGTAGCCATATTTGACATCAAAGCCTTGAAAGCTTCTCGGTGGTGTCGTCCCAAATAAGCGACCGCCCTTCTTGTTCAACGGAGAGCGGTGGCACTTCGGATAGGTTCGATATGAACCGCCGTCGGATGTCATATCGTCCTTGTAACCCAGTTCTCTCGATTTCTCGGAGGTTGCAACTCTTGAATGGCCTTCACTTTGTCGGGATCGGCGTGGATTCCTTTCGGTGGCGGCGAAGCCGAGGAACTTGCCCTGGACATCCCAAGGAAGGATTTGGTAGGGTTCATCTTTAGGCGATGAGTCGCATGAGCTCGAATACCGTTCTAAGATCTTTGATGTGATCTCTCTTATTACGGCTTTTCCGACCAAGTCATCGGCGTAGCATTCGACCGTTTTCGGAGATGATCACGGAAAATTTTAGTCATCTTCGCTGGTATGTTGCCAGCGTTCTTTAGCCGAACGGCATGACCGGTAGCAAAATATACCGATGGGTGTTACGGCGGCGTGTGTTTGGCGTCATCGGGGTGCATCTTGATTTGGTTGTACCCGAAAAGCCATCCATAAGGACATCCTCTGAATCCACATGTATTGTCAACTATAGCGTCGGTGATTGGCGAGGAAATCATCCTTTGGGCAAGCGGCGTTTGGAGTCTCTGTAGTCGACCACGGATCCTAATCGAACCATTCTTCTTCATGGCCGGGACTATATTAGCAATCAGGGTGTTGAATTTCGATGAATCCGATTCTATGAGTTTCTTTACCGTCTACGATGCGTAAGATTTGTGGGCGAAAGTCTTCGTTGCTTGCCGGGTTTGACATCCGTTGATGTTGGCGATGTCGCTACATTAGGGTCGAGTCTGGCATGTCCTCATAACTCCAGCGAATACATCGATATATTCCACGATTAAGGCAATTAACTCTTCCTTCTCTTCGAGGAAAGAGTATTGCTGATGTTTATGAGCTTAGGATGCTCTTCCTCACCCATATTAATCGGACTACTTCATCCTTAGTGGGGGTTCCTTTGTTCGAACCTATCGGCTGCTCTTGGAGTTGATGGATCCATGGGTCTTCCCATCGGCATGTCTTCATCACTCTCAATAGTAGCGAGGATCGGCCGTAGCCATATTTGACATCAAAGCCTTGAAAGCTTCTCGAGGTGTCGAGAATCCCCAGAAGAATTAGGCGAATGTCGATCTCCCTCATTGGGTGGATTATTATCAATCGCCATGAGCATTCATCTTCGAGGAGGATTATATCCCACCCTCGTTGGTCATATAAGCCTTTGAGACTCCGATCTTCTTGGCATTTTGTTGCCAGCCTATCTGTAAGCGTTAAAATTGCTTATCAATACCCAAACAAGACTTCGTAGCGGTGGGTTGACAACCGGCGATCCATCCGACGGCGGACGAGAACAGCGTCGGCGTGATTGCCGCCAGCGCGCCAAAGCGGTCGGCGAACCCATGAAGTGAGTCGGCGTCTGAACCAGTAACGACACGTCGTGGAAAACGGCAAGAAATCAGCGAAGCGAGAGTTGGCTAAACGTCGGCGAGGCGGAATCAACCGTCTTAGTCGTCGATGCAAGCGAGCGTTTGAACTCGAAAGTTGATCGGACACGGACTCAAACCGCGGCGACATCACCGAACAAAACTAAGCGGAAAGGCAAGAAAAGTCGGCGAAATCGACGAAGTCGGCAGAGAATGGCACCAATGAGCGGCAATGACCTTCGCCAAATAAGGTGGCGGCTAACTGGTGAGCCACCTCGGCAACTGGTAGAGTGCCTACCAAAGTGGCGAGGCTGCCCACTTTGGTAGAGCCACCGACCAACGTAGGGTACCTCGACAAGTGGTAGGGTGGCTCTCACCATGGTAGAGCCACCTGGGCTGCTTGCCGGGTGGCTCGACCAAGCGGAAGCCACTTGGCCTGTGGCCTTTTTTGTATAAATAGGGGGTCTTGCTGAGGGGGTGGATTTTGGAGACTTTGAGGTCAGGTTCTTTGAGGTTGGGACTTGGTGATTTTGGCGGACTTGAAGAGCCCTCGCGAGATCTGCCTTGCGGTTCCAGAGCACCCGTGAGCTCAAGTCGATCGTCGAGATCTATAGGTGGAAGGTAAACAAACTTCGGGTCGAACTCTGAGATACCCTCTAGGTTAAGCTTAGTCTTAACCTCGGGGATAGTGTGATTTCTCCTTGTAGATCTCACCGCCGGCGATCCTCTCCTTGAGTCTGCGATCCGGCGATCCTCTCGCCGTGAGTGTGATCCCTGGTAACCGTTTCCTTCGTTGAAGCGAGCCTCTCTGTAGTTCGAACCGGGTTTACAGGGATCGGGATTGCGCGGTGGTCAGCGGACGAATAAAAGTCCGTGCGGGCAAAGAACCCATAGCGAGGATCCGTAAAATAGAGATCCGTGTTTGTTCACAAAAGGAAGAGAGTTGTAATTTTCGTTTTCATTATGCGCCTAAAATAAAGGCATTTCTTTTGTTTGAAATTTTGTTGTAGGCCACGGCATGGCCGAATTCAAGCGAGCAATGAATAACAAACCAACTTGAACAAGGTGGCGACCCGATGAGACCAGCGGTCTCAAGTCGAGAGAAGTGGGTAATAAGTAGCAGCGGATCGGATCGGTCGAAGAAGAAGTCAAAGGCCTCAAGGATAGATAGGAAAAAATTTTCGGTACGCCGGGACCATAAGGGGCAGCTGCCCTTGACCCCCATCGCTAATAAGCTGGCGGGACCGCCTTCTGCGTGGGGTGTAATAATGCGCTCGGTGAAAGTCAACGAATCAAGTTGATCCGGGTTCATTTGTGAGTATCATACTATCATCCTTGTCGGATCGTCCTCCCCACAAATCGAAGGATCTCATGCAAGATCCATTTGTCCTCGACTCCGGAACTTTAAAGGCGAGGATCTTAACTCCGCCGTTGCGAAGTTGCACCAAATGGCATCCTTAGGCATCCAAGATGCCGGAGATCGCCCGTGATGGCGTCTTGAACTCGGCCGTGAGTTAAGCCAAGGCCCGTCGATCGGCGATGTCGCTACAAAGTGGATCACGAAGTCCGGAGAGTCAAGAACCTCATCAATAGGTGCGGCAACTCCTCCAAGCCGCCAACAAATGATTGGTTCAGCCAAAGCGGAACCGATCAACACTTGAAACGCGTATCGGGCGTGCATTACTTTTACACACGGGCTCTAGTTCAGGAGGCCGGATGTAGAAGAAGGAGAAGTGGACAAGAAGCCGCTGAAAATCGCCATTTGGAGTCGAAATCCGGAACAACGATTGGACGAAGGCCAAAGCGTTAGTCAAGAATCGGCCACCTCAAAGCTGATTCGGCTAAGGCTCGGCACGGGGTGACTTGATTCAAAGAAGATCACACCTCGGCGATTTCATCCAATGTCCATCCGGCTCTGTGCTGCGCCCGGCGTATCGAGCAAAGCGGCTTTGGAGCACCTCGGCTCATTGCATGATGATCGAGTAAAATTCGATCAAAACGATTGGGCCCTTTAAGGAAGTCGGGTCACTCGTACGGTCGCACCCACCTCAACCGTGATAAGAAGATTCTGTGGCTGCTCTCACTTGGAATTGGATCGAGTTCGAGCGAAATTAACCGGCTTCGCCAAAGCTGACGTTGAGATTAGTGACTCTTGAAACCTCGATAATGTGACTCATCCTCGAAGGAAGCGTTTTCATCGGCGGCGATGGCGTTATACCGAGAAGTCATACCAACACACGAAGGGTTGCTCGGCATTCATCGATGAGTTGTACTATCGTCTTTGGGGAGTGCAGTAAATCTCGAAGAAGTTCCCGTTGAACACGCATTGTCCGTGTTCTCAAACTAATCGAGGCGGTGTTGTCGAATGTAAGCGCACGCGGCCAGAAGAAGGTAACTCTTTGATAGGCTTGGCAACAAGATCCGGAGTCTCAAAGGCGATATGACCAGCGAGAGGGTTGGGATCACGAATCCTCCTCGGAAGATGAATGCTCATGGTGATTGATAAGAATCCACCCAATGAGGGAGCGGACATTAGATGCGATTCATCGGCTTGGGATCGACACCGACCTGGAGAAGCTTTCAAGGCTTTGATGTCGAATATGGCTACGGTC
Organism: Asparagus setaceus; assembly: GCA_012295165.1. NCBI lineage: Eukaryota > Viridiplantae > Streptophyta > Magnoliopsida > Asparagales > Asparagaceae > Asparagus > Asparagus setaceus. The sequence goes on from WHSE01000260.1 coordinate 13,521, forward strand.
GATCCTGCTACTATTGAGAGTGATGAAGATATACCAACATGGGAAGACCCATGGATCCATCAACTCAAGAGCGGTTTGGGGATAGGTTCGAACAAAGAGACCCCCACTAAGGATGAGGTAGTCGAGTTAATATGGGGGATGAAGAGCATCCTAAACTCATAAACATCGACAATACTCTCCCTCGGAAGAAAGGAAGAGTTGATTGCCCTAATTAGGGAGTATATCGATGTATTAGCTGGAGTTATGAGGACATGCGGGACTTCGACCCTAATGTGGCGACACATCGCCTCAACATCAAAGCGGATGTCAAACTGTCAAGCAACGGCAAAGGCGGTTTAGATCCACAAATATTGGAGGCAATCGTTGTGAAGTGAAGAAACTCATAGAATCGGATTCATCGAGGAAATTCAACATCCGGATTGGGTGGCGAATATAGTCGGTCATGAAGAAGAATGGTTCGTCGGGGATGCGTATGCATTCTGAGATCGAATCTTTGCTTGCCCAAAGATGACTTCCCTCTTCCAATCACCGATGTCATAGTCGACAATACGTGTGGATTTGAAAGAATGTCGTTCATGGATGGTTTCGGGGTATAATCAAATCAAGATGCACCGATGGCGTAAACACCGCAGCGTTGAAGCGCCCATCGGTATATTTTGCTACGGTCATGCCATTTGGCTTAAAGACGCCGGTATAGCGCGTACCGTGAGCAATGACAGAGATTTTCGGGATCATCTTGGGAAAGCGGTCGAATGCTACGTCGGCGACTTAGTCGTAAAAGCGTGACAAAGGAGATCACATCAAAGATCTTGGAGCGGTATTGAGCTCATGCGAACTCATCGACTAAAGATGAATCTGCCAAATCCTTCTTTGGAATGTCGGTGGCAAGTTCCTCCGGATTAATCGTCACCGACAAAGGAATCCCGTCGATCGACAAAGTGAAGGCAATTCAAGAGTTGCAACCTCAGAAATGCGAGAGAACTTCGGGGGTTACAAGAGGCGATTGGCGTACATCCGGCGGTTCATATCGAACCTATCAGGAAGTGCCAACCGTTCTCCAAGTTGAACAAGAAGGCGTGTCGTTTATTTGGGGCGGCGCTTTGTCGGCGTTCGAGGAGATAAAATCGTATCTCGCTAAACCTCTGTTCTTGTTGCAATGGAGAAAACCGTTCTGATCTCGTCAAGGCAGCGGATCACTTTCGTTAAGCTCCTTACTCGCGCGGGGCGGCGGCGGCGGTCCGCGAGCAGGCGATGTATTACCTAAGCGAACATTAGTGGTCTTTGAGTCGATATCAATGGTCGGCGGTGCCTTGCATTAGTGTTCGCGATTGAAAATGCGGCACTATTTAGTGGACGGGCGATTTATGTTATCTCTAGCGTAAATCGGTCCGAATATTTATGACCGGTGGCTTTAATGAGTTGGCGTTTGGCGAAATGGGCCTTGCTCTTGTCCCAATCGACTGCACTTCAAACAAGTTAGTCAAAGGGCAAGCGATTTGCGATCTCTTGGTACATAACCCGACAACGGGCCTTGATTGAGCTATATGATGATCTTCGGATGAAGTCGGAAGTCAACACTCGTCGCACCAACAAATATGGCGATTGTACTTTGGCGGAGCTTCGGGCCACTAATGTAGCAAGTACCCCGGATGTTCTAAAATCTCATTTGGAGTGAGGAGTTGTCTTGATTTCCCAGGAATCATGTCATGCCCGTGCTTATTCACTCACGAACCTGTTCCAATAGCGTGGCGAATACAGCAGCTACTTGGACTTACTTCCGTAAAGGCGGGGGTCGAATATCTCGGCGTATGGAGATTCTGGCGATAGTTAAGCGGGTTAAGTGGTGACTCTGAAGTCGAGGAATCGGATCTAATCCTATCATCGGATAGGCTGTTGAAATGGCGGACTCATTGAAGAATTCTTCATCGAATATATCCCAGCGCCTCCAAAGCGCTCATGCGGATGCTGCGGCGTTAGGCTGTGTCGTTAGCACAACCTTAGAGACCGAGCAACTAGTTACGGTCGGGACTCACCAACTCTTCGTACCATTATCACGATGAGGCACAAGAAGGTAAGGGGTAGTTACCAAAGAAGTACATGCAACCCAAACCAAGTTGGAGCCGAGATTGGTGCTTTCCTATCATCGATTCGTCTTACATGGTATTCTACGAGGAAGGCGTGAAGGAGAAGAGTCAATCGTGAAGAGCTCCAAGATTCTTTACGACCACGAAACCGGATGCTATATCGTCGAGTGCGATGGTCTTTACTCCGATGCCTCTCAAACAAAGAAGGCGAGAAGAGGTCCTTCGGGAAGCACACGAAGGTGAATGTGGTCGCGCAGCTGGTCCCAAACTCTGATCGAATCGGGAGAATGGGCTACTTTTGGCCCACAATGATTAATGACACGGTCGAATGCAGCACCGGAAATGCCATGCGTGTCAAATTCCGCAAATTATATGCATCGGCCGAGGGCCGGTACATCCTTGACCACATCTGGCCATTGAGACATGGGGAATGGGCGTTGTAGGTCCCATTTTCCTCCGTCGATTAAAGGAGATCGGTTTATTCTAGCGATCACAGACTACTTCTCCAAGTGGTGAAGCAATCCCACTAAAAGAGGTCAAGGCGATGCAGTCGTCGGATTCATCAAACACCATGTCATCTATCGACATGGTGTCCCAAAACGGATCGTGCATGACAGCGGTCCCAATTTATCGGCAATTCCTTCATCAAGTTTTGCGAAAAATTCAAGATACAAGATGTCGTCGGCGACCTATAATCCGGCCGAATGGGTTGGCGTTCAACAAAACGATCATCAAGATTTTGTCAAAGCTTGTGAAGAATAACAACGAGCTGGGACGATAAACTGGGCTGCTACGGGCATATCGCTGCAGCGACGTGCGCCGGCAGGAGCTACCCGTACTCTCGGTCTACGTGTGAAGCAATTCTCCGTTGGAAATCCAGTTAGTCACTTGGCGTCGCCCTTGCAGCGAGAGATGGCGACCGAAGAACAACATCAAAAGCGTCTCGAAGAACTTGAGATGTTAGATGAAAGCGCTGAGGCTCAACAATGCATTGAGTTCTATCAAGCTAGAATGTGAGGGCTTTCAAGCAAGAAAGTTCGAGAGAACCTTTAGGGAGGAGATCTCGTCCTCGTAGAGGCTGACGATAATTCTCAACTCCAAAGAAAGGTAAATTCGAACCCAAATGGGAAGGACCGTTTATAATAGACACGGTCTATTCAAGCGGTGCATATGCTTATCACCGCAGAATGGCGGCCAGGCAATTAATCTTAGATAAATGGGAAGTTACGAAAAGTATTATCCTTAGCATTGGATAACCCGTTTGATGGGAAGTTCCTCGGAGAATATCTCACTCATTTTCATGAGGATAACCCTAAGTTATTGTGTTTTCCTCCAAAATTCTCTCATCGATCAAATTCATTGGCGGTGGGCCCACTAAAATCTCCACGGTCCACCACCCGATAAAATCCCTCTCGATTCCTCCACGAGCAGAGAGGTCCACCTCCAAATTACAGTTAGCAATCCTACAGCGAAAGCTATCCGTACCCTTCCAAGATTCTCGGTGGAGTCCACTCTTAGTTTCTCATTGGGAAATAGAGTACATTCTTTCTTTCCCACATTTTACACGGAGATAGAATACATTCTTCCTCTCCGAGGCAACAGAGATAGAATACATTCTTCCTCTCTTGTCTTAGATTCTCGGAGTGGAGATCCCACTCTTAGTCTCATCTTTCAAGATTCTCAAAATGGAATCCCATTTTTAGTCTCTCCCCTGGAAGCAGGACAAAATCCTTCCTTTCCAATATCAGAGATAGGAGACAAGATCCTCCTTCCTCTCCATCAATAAGAGATAGGATACAAAACCTTCCTCTCTTATTTCAAATTCGCGAGCACACGGAGATAGACCAGCCTTCCTCTCCTTTGGCAGAGAATGGGATACAAAACCTTCCTCTCTTGTTCATCCCTTACGGAGATAGGAGACAAGATCCTCCTTCCTCTCCACCTTGGAAATAGAATCGTTCTTCCTTTCCCACCTCAATCAACCTTATTCGGTTCAATCCTTCTCCGGTCAAAGAAGGGGCCAAGATTCATCTTGGGGTATTTTATCCGAAGCCTAAGAAGGGATAAAAGCAGCCAGCGTTGCGGTTTAGTCTTTCTCCAGATTGAAGAAGACACGAGTTGATTACGGGGCATTTTATCGAAGCCTAAGAAGGGATAAAGCCAGCCGCGCCTGCAGCGTTGCGGGTAGTCTATTCAGAGTGAAAAAAGCGAAGCCCTCACGTATTCAACATGCGTAGCATTAAGTCTAAGAGAGTTTCATTCTTTTAGCACAACGTTGTGTGTAGAGTTTAGATAATCTACATGCTAGCTGACCCAAGCGATAGTTGGTAAAGGCTCATCAAACCCGTTGAGGGGTTGGCCGATAACCCTAAAGTCAGCATACTCAGCGTTCTTGCGGTTTAGTCTTTTAGATTGAAAGACACGAGTTGATCGATGCAGGGTATTTTATCCGAGAAGCCTAGAAGGGATAAAGTCAGCGTCTCACAGCGTTGCGGTTTAGTCTTTTCGATTGAAGAAGACACGAGTTCGATTACAGGGTATTTTATCGAAGCCTAAGAAGGGATAAAGCCAGCGCCTCTGCCAGCGTTGCGGTTTAGTCTTTTAGATTGAAGAAGACACGGTTGATTAAGGGTATTTCATCCGAAGCCTAAGAAGGGGATTAAACCAGCGCCTCCTGCAGCGTTGCGGGGGTCTCTTGCAGTAAAGAGTCGAAACCTATGTATTCAATATCATAACAAGTCTAGAAGAGTTTCATTCTTCTAGCACAGCGTCCGCGTCTTGAGCAGTTTGGACAATCATGCGCTAATGAATCAAGCGGTAGTTGGTAAAGGCTAATCAAATCCGTTGGCGGTGAGGGTTTGCCAAAAATCCTATAAGTATTATGGTTAATTATTTGAAATAAAGAATCATAATAGAGCACAAAGAAGGGCAATATGTTTTGCTTTAACTTTCGGATACTTTATTGAGGAAAGCTTGTTGAAGTTCCTCACAGGCTTCGACACGAAGAGTCTCCCCGGCGCCATTAAGGGCCTCATGATCTCCTTCTTGGTGTCCCGGCTTACCTTCGAGTTCAAATTCCTCGGGCACGATAGCGAGTCTTTTCTTTATTGGCCTTACGTCGGCTTCAAGGCGATCGGGCTCTCCTCCCGGCTTGAAGCTCTGTTGAGCTCTACTATCTCGCTTCTCCAGTGACACAAGACCAAAAATGTCCCCGGGAAGATGAAGCTTAGTGTGATCTCCAAATGATGCACTGGCCTCCTTGCATTTGAACTTGAGTCCGGTAATAGCAAGCATCCGGCCATGGTCGAGCCTCTCGATATAAGAGAGGCAGGCTTCCTCAAAATCTTGTAGACTTTGGAGCTTAACCTCTAAATGGTGAAATCATCGGCAAGGTGGCACAGGCGGACTCAATCTTCGGATATTCTCCCATGCCCTACTCCAAATAGGATTACGGTATAAACTAATTCACGGTTCTTAGCGAAGTTCACGGAGAATATTACCATATTCTTAGGATAACTCGATAACCCTCGATTTCCTTCGGTGGGACCTCGAGGAGGGATAAAATTACGGCGAGGCTTATATCGGCCGGGACAGGCGCTCTACCTCGAAGGACTCCTCAGTGTCGGTCGATTCATGCATGCGCCGCTGAGAGACTACCAATCAACAATTGGAATAGTGGATGAACACTGCTTTGCAGCAGTAATGCATTGGCGGCCTTGACCAAGCGTGCGTCGGCGAAGGATTCACCGATCAATGGTTGGGATCACAAAATTCCCCGATCAGCGGAGGAATCTGAGTCAATTGGACGATAATCCGCCGCGAGTCCAGCGCAAATGAACTCAATTAGCTCACGGTTTGAAATTAGACGCGTCAAGCAATAAATGCGACTGCCAGCACCCCGGTATCCCTACGAAGCCTGGAGAACGAGAGGTTGGAGGAATCAAATAAGAGCCAACCTCAAAGAAATTCATCTATGGAGCTTAGGAGATTTAGAACAACGGTCGGACAAAAAAAATGCGATGCAGTAATATCTTCAGCAATCCTACAAAGCAACTTGGAAAGGCAGAAGGGAATGGAGAGATCAACGCCGGGGTCATTCACAAGTCCTATCCGCCAATTAAAGAGTGAAGGGCTCATCATGTCAAAGCATCGGACTCATCAAGAATGAGGCTGAGGCGGCTTTGGAGAGGTATCTGTGGCGTTAAAATTGCTTATCAATACCGAAACAAGACTTCGTAAGCGGTGGGTTGACAAGCGATCCATCCGGCGTAGCGACCGAGCAGCCGTCGGCGTGATTCGCCGCAAAGCGCGCCAAAGCGGTCGGCGAACCCATGAAGTGAGTCGGCCCGAGAAGCGTCTCGGCAAGCCAAGCGACCGTCGTGGAAAACCCGACAACGAAGCTCAGCGGCGAGTTGGCTAAACTCAAGCGTCGGCAGGCGGAATCAGCCGATACTTAGTCCGTCGATGCAAGCGAGCCGTTTGAACTGAAAGTTGATGGACCACGGACTCAAACCATGGCGACATCACGAACAAAACTAAGCGGAAGACCGAAGAGTCGGCGAAATCGAAAGAATCGGGGAAGACGGCCCGAGCAAGCGGCGAGGCGACACCTCGACCAAATGGCCAAGGTGGCTCGACCATGCAGTGGAGCCACCTCGGCTGCTGGCAGGGTGCCTCGACAGGAGTGGTAGAGGAGACCACTTTGGCCCAGGAGCCACCTGGACAACAACAGAGGTACCTCGACAAGAAGTGGTAGAGGTGGCTCATTCCACCGTGGTAGGCCACCTCGGCAACACAGTAGGGTGGCTTCAAACAAGTAAGTAGAAACCACTTGTCATGGCCTTACTTTTTTTTGTATAAATGGGGGTCTTGCTCATGAAATTTGGATTTTGGAGACTTTGAGGTCGGTTCTTTGAGGTTGGGACTTGGTGATTTTGGCGGACTTGAAGAGCCCTGGGAGATCTACATACAGTTCCGGCCGGCGAGCTCAAGTCCAGTCGGCGTCGAGGATCTATAGGTGGAAGGTAAACAAACTTCGGGTCGAATTCTGATTACCCTCTAGGTTAAGCTTAGTCTCTTAACCTCGGGGATAGCTTGTTGTGATTCTCCTTGTAGATCTCACGCTCCGTGATCCCTCTCCCTCATTGAGTCGCGATCCCGTGACGATCCTCTCCTTCGTGAGTGTGATCCCCTCGGCGCTTGGTTCCTTAGAAGCAGAGCCCCTCCCTACGTCTGTAGTTCCGGAACGGGTTTACACGGGGATCGGAGATTAGCGGTGGTCAGCGGACGAATAAAAGTCCGACGCGGGCAAAGAACCGCATGGCGAGGATCCGTAAAATAGAGATCCCTGTGTTTGTTCACAAAGGAAGAGAGTTGTAATTTTCGTTTTCATTGTACGCCTAAAATAAAGGCATTTCTTTTGTTTGAAATTTTGTTGTAGGCCAACGAAGCTGTAAGCGAATTCAAACGAGCAATGAATAACAAACCAACTTTCCTTGAACACTATCAAAAGCGCGCCTTCTTGGTGGCTCGGTGCAGTTACATTCTGACAACACCGCCCTGATTAGTTTGAGAACACGGACAATGCGTGTTCAATTCGGGGGAACTTCTCTTTCGAGATTTACTCGTACCCCCAGCACGATAGTACAACTCATCGGCATGAATGCCGGAGCAACCCTTCGTGTGTTGGTATGACTTCTCAGGTATAACGTCATCGTCGTCAGATGAAAACGTCTCCTTCTGAGGATGAGTCACATTATCAGAGGTTCCAAGAGTCACTAATCTCAACGTTCGCCTTTGCGAGCGCGAAGTTTTGACGGGCTCTCGAACTTCGATCCAAATTCCAGTGAGAGCAGCTGCAGGAATCTTCTTATAATGGCGGAGAGGGGTAGGACCCCCATCACCGTGAGCTGGTCGAGGCCTCTTCAGCGGGCCCAAACAATCCTTGATCGAAATTTTACCTCGATCATCGTGCAACGGGCCGAGGCGCTCTAACACCGTTTTCTTGCTCTGGGATACGGCAACAGGATTGACCGAAGCGAGCACAGAGCTGGATGGAGATCTGGATGAGATCGCCGGAGGTGTGATCAAGTCACCCCATGGCGGCCAAGCCTTAGTCGAATCAGTTTGAGGTGGCTGATTCTTGACTGACGTTTCGGCCTTCGTCCGAATCATTGTTCCGGATTTCGGACTCGAAACTTGGCGCATTTTCGGCGGCTTCTTGTCCACTTCTACATCTGGGCCTCCTGAACTAGAGCCCGTGTGTGCGCGAGTAATGCACGGCGCCTCTGGATACGTTCTTCAAGTGTTGATCGGTTCCGTTTGACGCGGACCCAATTATTTGTTGACGGCTTGGAGGAGTTGCCGTGTACCTGTTGATGAGGTTCTTGACCTCTTCTGGACTTCGGACACCGTCGACTGATTCCAGGGCCTTGGCGAACTCACGCGTCAGAGAGTCGGCACGCCATCAGCGGTGATCTCCTGCGTAGATCCGGCGATCTTAGATGCCGAAAGGATGCCATTTGGTGCAACCGACCTGGCGGAGTTAAGATCCTGTTAAAAGTTCGGAGCTGAGGACAAACGGATCTTTCTTGCAGTGGAGATCCTTCTGGATTTGTGGGGGGAGGACGATCTGGACAAGGACGATAGTATGATACTTACAGCGGAACCCGGATCAACTTGGATTCGGTTGACTTATTGGGCGTAGTATTACACCCACACAGAGTTTTGGCGGTCCCTTAGCCGGTTGGGCGGGGGTCAAGGGGCAGCGGCCCCTTGCGGGTCAGGCGGTGCCCTGGAATTTTATCTGTCGCCCAGGGCCTTTGACTTCTTCTTCGACCGGGATCTGGATTCGCGGCTACGACACGACGATCTCTGACTTGAGACCGTTGGCTCCCACTGTGGTCGCCAGCTTGTTCGCGGTAAAAGTTGGGATGATTGTCATTGATTTGAACTGTTACAAACTTCAGTCGCCTGAAACAAATTCAAAGAGAAATATCGCCTTTTATTTTAAGGCTTACAATGAAAATCAAAAAGATTACAACTTTTTATCCTTTTGAACAAACACGAGGATCTCTGTTATATGGGGTCACCAACTTGCGTGGAGTTCTTTGCTGTGCAGGGGACTTATTGTCCGTGGACCACCGCGCAATCCGATCAGGTGAGACCCGGGTTCGGAACTACAGATCGGGCAGTTTCCGCAGAAGAAGCGAAGCGCTGAGGGATCACACTCCGCGAAGGAGAGGATCGCCTGCGGGGATCGCACTCACGAAGGAGAGGATCGCCGGAGCGGGTGAGATCTACTAGGAGAAATCACAGCGCTATCCCTGAGATTAAGACGAAGCTTAACCTAGAGGGTATCTGTAGTTCGACCCGGATCCAATTGCCTTCCGCTTGTAGATCAGACGTCGACGGAACTCGTGCTCGCTGTTGCTCGGAATCGTGCGTCGACGGCTCGTAGATCTCGGAAGAATTCTTCAGAAGCTCGAGCCCTTGAAAAATCACCAAAATCCGATCTCTGGAAGCCCGCCAAAATCTCCAAAAAATCCGAAACCCCCCTCGAAGATGACACCCCCCCCTATTTATACAATGAAAGGGGGTGCCAACCACCTTGGTGGCTCGGCCACTGGACACCTCGGCCAAGACCAGCGAGGTGGCTACCATGGCCGACCCACCTCGGCCACTTGGCGGGAGCACCTCGGCCAAGTTGGCAGGTGGCTCGGCCAAAGTGGCAGCCTCCTCGGCCACTTGGCGAGCACCTCGGCCAGGATGGCCCAGGTGGCTGTTCCAAGTGACGAACCACCACTTTGGCGAGGTTTTGGCCGGCGCCGTCTTGCGGCGTTTTCCGTCGTTTTGCGTCGTTTCTCCGTCGATTCTTCGTCGATTCTTTCGGTCTTCCGGGCTTAGTTTTGCTCCGGTAATGTCGCCGTCGTGTTTGAGTCCGTGCCCGATCAACTTTCAGAGCTTAAAGCCCGTTTGCATTGGCCGGACTAAGTACGGTTGATTCCTTCTCATCGACGTTTGAGTTTAATCAACTCGGCACGCCGTTTCATTGGCTCGTACGTCTTGCCGACTCACTTCATGTGCTCGTCGACTCGTTCTACGCGTTTTGCGGCGTGATGCGTTTTGCGACGTCGGTTTGTCGAATGGATCGTCGGTTGTCAACCCACCGTCACGAGTTTCGTTCGGGTACTGATAAGCAATTTTTTATGCCTACATCTATCATTTCCATGATGTCTTGCAATAAAATTCTGTAAGACACAACAAGCTATGACTATTTTAACTTGAGTTTAATAAGGAAAATGAGTTGTGGCTTTCAAAAATTTTGAACCTTTATTTCAAGATCCCCCATGGTATTTCAACTGCATTGCGCAATTATGCATGTCTATGATTAACTTAATCTATGGGATCTGGATAAGCTCTAGTAGTGGCCCTATTCACAAAGTCTCCAATATGATAGCGTGATCCACGATATGGGGCAATAAACTTTGACGTATTGGCATTTCCCGAGTCTAGAATCCACCTAAATATTTAAATTTTCTAAAATTAATACTAATTCAATCATAATATTAATATAAATATAAAATATATCGAAGTTTACCTTCAGGAATAGAAAATTTACCATCCTCTGGTGCTACTCGGAGTATTGACATATATGATGCTTATCCTTCCCATCTAACAGCAATATAAAAGGAAAGTGTGATCAAAGAAGCATGCTGCCATGACATTTTCAGATATGAAATTTTTTCAATTGTGATACATGTTATGTTTTTTTTTTCTTTACAATAGCTGGAATATGAGATCCGTCAATTGTTCCTAATGCTTTCTGCAAATACAAACAAAAAAATTAAGATTCTCAAAAACATTTAAGAGACTCTTGCTACAATATTTTCTATTAAATTATCACCTTAAAATATGGATAGAAACTAGGATTTTCTCGAATTTTAGAATGAAAATCTACATCAGGCTTAGGAAGTTGGATATAATATTGCTTCAAAGATAAGATTGCATTAAGCACATTATTATAATGTCTGCTAATAGTATCTCCTGAATGCTGAAATATCTCGACCAATATTTGGTTTGGAAGGGCATGTGAAATTCCATATAAAAATACATAATTGTTCATTGCAGCTAAAGATTTTGTTGGTCTAGCTTTTACCCTTCTCAAATAAGACATTTTAAAGCAAAATTATTGTATCCAAACTCATCCAAAAGCAAGAATATGATTGGCCCGATTGTCGGCCAACATATCTTCTATAAGCAAATGACGAAATGGCCTAGTACGACGTTGTAGGCGTTGAAAAATGCTCACAAGGTCCCGAAACCAACTTCGTGGCGAGTCGGCAGTGACGACCCATCGAATGATACGGACGTCGAACGGTTGAGACGAACCGACGGCAAACTCACAAGCGTCAAAGCGCGGCTTAAGCGGACTTGAGCGGATGATCGGATTTCGGGACCGTTGAACCGGAACGAACCAAGAATTAGTTCTGGAATCAAATACAGACGGAACCCAAGTCTGAGAGACAAAAAAAGCCGGAAAACGACGCGGGAACGACGCGAAAACAACGAAAAAAGCAAGGCGAGGCGACACCTCGGCCAAGTGGCCGAGGTGGCTCGGCCACTTTGGCCGAGCCACCTCGGCCAACTTGGCCGAGGTGCCTCGGCCAAGCGGCCGAGGAGGCTCGGCCACTTTGGCCGAGCCACCTCGGCCAACTTAGTAGAGGTGCCTCATTAGCGTGGGAGGCTCGACCACTTTGGCAGAAACCACCTCGACCACGGTGCCCGGCAGCGGGCAGGTGGCTCGGCCAAGTGGCCGAGCCACATTCCGGATTTGTATAAATGGGGTCTTCTTCATGGGGAGGTCGGATTTTGAAGGTCTTGGATTTGGGGGAATTTCAAGGCTTCCGGAGGCTTGGATTTTTGGTGATTTGGAAGAGCTCGGACTTCTGAAGAATTCTTGCGAGATCTACGAGTAATCGGCGCACGGTTCCGAGCACCGGCGAGCTCAAGTCCAGTCGACGTCAGATCTATAAGCAAAAGGTAACCGAATTCGGGTCGAACTACAGATACCCTCTAGATTAAGCTTCGTCTTAATCTCAGGGATAGCGCTGTGATTTCTCCTAGTAGATCTCACCCGCTCAGGCGATCCTCTCCTTCGTGAGTGTGATCCCCTCAGGCGCTTCGTTTCCTTCGTGAAACGAGCCCCTTTACATCTGTAGTTCCAGAACCCGGGTTTACACGGGATCGGAGATTGCAGCGGTGGTCAGCGGACGAATAAAAGTCCGACGCGGGCAAAAACCCATAGCGAGGATCGTAAAATAGAGATCCTCGTGTTTGTTCACAAAAGGAAGAGAGTTGTAATTTTCGTTTTCATTATGCGCTAAAATAAAGGCATTTCTTTTGTTTGAAATTTTGTTGTAGGCCAGCGAAGGTGTAGCGAATTCAAGCGAGCAATGAATAACAAACCAACTTTCCCCGGAACACTATCAAAGCGGCTTTCCGAATTGGTTTCGGTCTTGATTACATTGACCATTGATTAGTTTGAGAACACGGACAATGCGTGTTCAATTGAAGAACTTCTCTTTGAGATTTTCGTACCCCAAGCGATAGTATAACTCATCGGCATGAATGCGGAGCAACCCTTCGTGTGTTGGTATGACTTCTGGTATAGCGTCATCGTCGTCCGGATAAGCGTCTCGCCGAGGATGAGTCACGTTATCGAGAGGTTCCAAGAGTCACTAATCTCAGCGTTAAGCCTGCGGCGAAGTTTGGCTGGCTCGCTTCGATCCAAATTCCGGTGAGCGGCTGTAGGAATCTTCTTATAATGGCGGAGGGTAGGACCCCATCACGTGAGTGGTGAGCCTCTTCAGCGAGGCCCAAACAATCCTTGATCGAAATTTTACCTCGATCATCGTTACGGGCGAAGCTCCACGTTTTTCTTGCTTTCGGGATACGACGCGGGATTGGCGAGGCGAGCCTGGAGTGGATGGAAGATCGGATGAGATCAGGGAGGTGTGATCAAGTCACCCCATGGCGGCCAGCCTTAGTGAATCGGTTTGAGGTGGCGATTCTTGGTAACGTTTGACCCGTCCGAATCATTGTTCGGATTGGACTTCGAAACTTGGCGCATTTTGGCGGCTTCTTGTCCACTTCTACATCGGGCCTCGAACTAGAGCCGTGTGTCTTGTAGTAATGCAGCGCCCTCGGATCGTTCTTCAAGTGTTGTCGGTTCCGTTTGGCGGACCCAATTATTTGTTGGCGGCTTGGAGGAGTTGCGTGTACACATTGATGAGGTTCTTGACCTCTTACGGACTTCGGACACCGTCGTGATTCGGGGCCTTGGCGAACTCCGCAGCGTGAGGCCGTGACGCCATCGTGGTGATCTCTAGCGTAGATCGGCGATCTTAGATGCCGAAAGGATGCCATTTGGTGCAACCGACCTTGCGGAGTTAAGATCCTGCGCCTTAAAGTTCGGTGAGGACAAGCGGATCTTTCTTAGGTGGAGATCATACGGTTTGTGGGGGAGGGCGATACGGACAAGGGCGATAGTATGATACTTGGCGGAACCGGATCAACTTGGATTCGGTTGACTTATTGGGCGTAATTATTACACCCTACCAGAGTTTTGGCGGTCCGCTGCCGGTTAGCGGGCGGGGAGTCAAGAGGCGGCCCCGCCCCGGAGTCCAGGCGGTGCCACAGGGCTTTTTCCTATCGTCGCCCGGGGCCTTTGACTTCGGTAGGGATCCGGATTAGCGGCTACGACCGGCGATCTCGACTTGAGACCGTTGGCTCCCCATTGTGGTCGCCGGCTTGTTGGCGGTAAAGTTGGGATGATTGTCATTGATTTGAGCTGTTACAAACCCGATCGCTGAAACAAATTCAAAGATATCGCCTTTTATTTTAAGGCTTACAATGAAAATCAAAAGATTACAACTTTTATCCTTTTGAACAAACACGAGGATCTGTTATATCGAGGTCACCGGCTTGCGTGAGTTCTTTGCTTTTGTAGGGGACTTATTGTGTGGTGGACCGCAGCGCAATCCCGATCGAGTAGGGCAGGTTGCGGAACTTCTGAGGCGTGCAGGGGGCTCGTTTCCGAAAAGGAAGCGAAGCTGAGGGATCCACCTCCGCGAAGGAGAGGATCGCTGCGAGGATCGCCTCCCGAAGGAGAGGATCGGCCGGGCGGGTGAATCTACTAGGAGAAATCCGCGCGCTATCCACGAGATTAAGGCGAAGCTTAACCTAGAGGGTATCGTAGTTCGACCGGATCAATTGCCTTCCGCTTGTAGATCGGGCGTCGGCGGAACTTCGTGCCTGTTGCTTTCCGAATCGTGCGTCGTGACTCGTAGATCTCGGAAGAATTCTTGGCTTCGAGCCCTTGAAAAATCACCAAAATCCGATCTCACGGAAGCCCGAAATCTCCAAAATCCGAAACCCCTGAAGATGACACCCCCTATTTATACAATGAAAGGGGTGCACCACCTTGGTGGCTCGGCCTGGTAGAGCCACCGACCAGATTAGTAGGAGGTGGCTACCATGGCGACCCACCTCCCCGCGGCGGGGCACCTCGGCCAAGTTGGCAGTGGCTCGACAAAGTGCAGAGCCTCCCGACCGCGGCGAAGCACCTCGACCAAGTTGGCGGGGTGGCTCGGCAAAGTGGCAGAACCGCCACTTTGGTAGAGGTTTGGCAGCGGCGCCGTCTTGCGTTTTCGTCGTTTTGCGTCGTTTCTCCGTCGATTCTTCGTCGATTCTTCGGTCTTCGGGCTTAGTTTTGCTCGGTAATGTCGCGTCGTGTTTGAGTGCGATCAACTTTGAGCTTAAGCGGCCCGTTTGCGTGGACTAAATGCGGTTGATTCCTTCTCATCGGCGTTTGAGTTTAATCAGCTTCGACGCGCGTTTCATTGGCTCGTGCGTCTTGCCGACTCACTTCATGTGCTCGTCGACTCGTTCTGGCGTTTTCGCGGCGTGATGCGTTTTCGCGGCGTCGGTTTGTCGAATGGATGATGGTTGTCAACCCAAATCACGAGTTTCGTTAAGTCGAATAAGCAATTTTTATGCCTACATCTATCATTTCCATGATGTCTTGCAATAAAATTACGTAAGACACAACAAGCTATGACTATTTTAAGCGAGTTTAATAAGGAAAATGAGTTGTGGCTTTCAAAAATTTGAGACCTTTATTTCAAGATCCCCATGGTATTTCAAGCGCATTAGCAATTATGCATGTCTATGATTAACTTAATCTATGGGATGGGATAAGCTCTAGTAGTGGCCCTATTCACAAAGTCTCCAATATGATAGCGTGATCGCGATATGGGGCAATAAACTTTGGCGTATTGGCATTTCCCGAGTCTAGAATCCACCTAAATATTTAAATTTTCTAAAATTAATACTAATTCAATCATAATATTAATATAAATATAAAATATATCGAAGTTTACACCCAGGGAATAGAAAATTTACCATCCTCACTGTGCTACTGGATATTGACATATATGATGCTTATCCTTCCCATCTATGACAATATAAAGGAAAGTGTGATCAAAGAAGCATCTTTGCCATGACATTTCGGATATGAAATTTTTCAATTGTGATACATGTTATGTTTTTTCTTTACAATAGCGGAATATGAGATCCGTCAATTGTTCCTAATGCTACTGCAAATACAAACAAAAAAATTAAGATTCTCAAAACATTTAAGAGACTCTTGCTACAATATTTTCTATTAAATTATCACCTTAAAATATGGATAGAAACTAGGATTTTCTCGAATTTTAGAATGAAAATCTACATCGAGGCTTAGGAAGTTGGATATAATATTGCTTCAAAGATAAGATTGCATTAAGCACATTATTATAATGTGCGCTAATAGTATCTCACGAATCAAAATATCTCGACCAATATTTGGTTTGGAAGGGCATGTGAAATTCCATATAAAAATACATAATTGTTCATTGCTGGTAAGATATTTTGTTGGTCTAGCACACCCTTCTCAAATAAGACATTTTAAAGCAAAATTATTGTATCAAACTCATCCAAAAGCAAGAATATGATTGGCGATGTCGGCCAACATATCTTCTATAAGCAAATGGCCGGAGAATGGCCTGATACGGCGTTGTGGCGTTGAAAAATGCTCACAAGGTCCCGAAACCAACTTCGTGGCGAAATTCGGCGACGACCCATCGAATAATCTGGGGCGTCGAGCGGTTGAGCGCGAACCGACGGCGCACTCCTGGCGTCACAAGCCGCTTAGCCGGACTTGAAACGGATGTCCAGTTCGGACCGTTGAGCGGAGCGAACCAAATTAGTTCTGGAATCAAATCTGAGCGGAACCGTCGAGAACAAAAAGCCGGAGAAACAGCGGGAGCAGCGAAAAAAAGCAAGTGACACCTCGGCCAAGTGGCGGGTGGCACCGCCACTGGTAGAGCCACCAAACCAACTTAACTGAGGTGCCTAGCGGCAGGAGGCTCGGCCACTTTGGTAGAGCCACCTCGACCAACTTAGTAGAGGTGCCTCATTAGCGTGGGAGGCTCGACCACTTTGGCAGAAACCACCTCGACCACGGTGCCCGGCAGCGGGCAGGTGGCTCGACCAAGTGGCCGAGCCACATTCCGGATTTGTATAAATGGGGTCTTCTTCATGGGGAGGTCGGATTTTGAAGGTCTTGGATTTGGGGGAATTTCAAGGCTTCCGGAGGCTTGGATTTTTGGTGATTTGGAAGAGCTCGGACTTCTGAAGAATTCTTGCGAGATCTACGAGTGTCGGTATACGGTTCGAGCACCGTGAGCTCAAGTCGTCGGCGTCAGATCTATAAGCAAAAGTAGCAATTGAATTGAACTTCTGAGATACCCTCTAGATTAAGCCGTCTTAATCTGGGGGATAGCGTGTGATTTCTCCTAGTAGATCTCACCGCTCGAGGCGATCCTCTCCTTGAGTGTGATCCCCTCGGTAGCCGTTTCCTTCGTGAAGCGAGGCCTTACATCTGTAGTTCGAGGCAGGGTCTCTACGGATCGGAATGCGGTGGTCCACGGACACAAAAGTCCCGACGCAGGGAAAGAACCCATGGCGAGGACCTCGACATATGAGATCCTCGTGTTTGTTTAGGAAAAGTCGCAATCTTTTTTGATTTTCATTATGCGCCTTAAAATAAAGGCAATTTCTTTTTGAATTTTGTTGTAGGCAAAGAAAATAAACAAATTCAAATCAATGACAATCATCCCGACTTTTGCGAACAAGCTGGCGACCCGAGTGGGAGCCACCCGGCCCTCAGTCGGAGGTGGTCGTGCGCAACCCGGATCCTATCGGTGGAAGAAGAGGTCGAGTTCGAGTTAGACCGGAGGAGAAGTTCGAGGAGTACTGTCCTCACCCTCCTCGAGATCCAGTTCCCCGCCGCTCCAAGAAGGTTTCATTGCAAGGAGCAGATGGGCCTCGATGTAGAGCCCGGGGCGAGTCCAAGCCCTTGCGCTGAGCGAAATCTACCGGCGCTGAAGTCGAGATGGTGCCGAGATGAGCGCCGGCGATCTTGCGGCTCTCAAGCGAGCTTCGCCAAAGCGGCGACAGCATATGCCGCAAGCTTGCCAAGGCCATGCAATCCATAGATGGGGTCCTTCTGGCGGATCTAAGATCTAGAGCTTACTCGAGCTTGACCTCAAGTGATCAACGGTCCATCCAAGCCGTCAACCAGCGAGTGGATCCGTGTCAAGGAACGCTCCACCGAGGAGGCGCATCCGAGGCGCCCGCGCTCGCTTGCGAGCCGCGAGCTTTGGTGCGGCGGGCTCGTGCGTTGAAGAAGGAGGTGGTAAAGCCACCAGCGTACCGCCCGGTTTGGAGGCCCAAGTCTAATGGTGCCCCAACCTCGGTTGTCCACACTCTGTCTGGCACCTAAACCGAAGGATCTGGCGTTGCGGCTCCAGCGCCAGGCCCAAGATGAGCGGCGCCTCAAAGTCAAAGCGTGCGCATCGAATGGTGGTGGAGCCAACTCTGCGTCACCACTACCAAGCCGACTATCAAGGATCGTCTTGGTCCTCGGAGAGAATCGCGGGTCACTCCTCATGCGGGGAGGTGCACCCGTTCCAACAAGGACAAGAAGATTCCTCTGACCTCCCTATCGGTTGAAAATGAAGTCAGAAGTTAGAACACTCACATCGGCCGAGATAAGTCACTTCGGAAGTTTCGATGGGTTGATCCGTCCTCGGAAGAGGCGTTTTCATCGATGATGAGGATGTTATGCGAGATGATGCATTAGTCGACTAATATGAGTTGTAGTCGACTAATAAAGGCGGTCCAGCGGGTCTAATTAGGAATTGGTTTTAAACCCAATTCGTTTAGAGGCTATTAATAACCTCTAACCCGATTGTTAGGGCAAGTTTCAAAACGCGTTTTGGAGCGACCTTTGAGAGAGTTTGGTGCATCTTTGGAGAGGAGATCTTTTGAGAGATTGAGAGGTTTGTTTTAGGGTTTCTTTGTGAGAACTTGTAATCCTAATTTGTATTCTCTCTTTCTATTAGTG
>WHSE01000261.1:0-32064 GCA_012295165.1 Asparagus setaceus
TCAGAACATTGCAGAACTGAAATTATGCATGCTGTAATAAGGATACGCTGTAAGGATTCTTGAAACATCTGGATACCTGCAGGCAAAATAATATGCTATAGTATGTAGGAAGGAATTTCTAAGAAACAACAAGTTACTTGTGTAAAAGAAAATTCTTCTATAAAACAATAAAGAAATAGATAAAGGATGTCAGAAGCATAGTTGTCAATTTCTAATCCAGTTCAGTTGACAAGAAACTATATGGACTTATCTATCAACTTCTGATGTTAACTAATGGAAAACAAAGTTAACAGCAAAGTTAAAAGTTCAAATTGCAACCTGTATCACGAAAAGGTTCAAAAACTTAATACCTGATTGCATCTAACATATTTTTCCGAAGTGAGAGAACAAGTAGACAATTAGATCGATCCATTTTCACATACAAAATTTGTTTAACAAACAATGCCCTCTAATTTTAAACAGATTTGAGGCACGTTAAAAATGTCGGTTCAAGTAAACGGACAAATGATTTAGACTACTGTAGCATGCTTTCTCCAACGTTGCAACTTCTTCTCTCTTTTCCTTTAATATCTGCCAGCTGGTAGTAGTGCGGCACAATTTCTACTAACCACTCAGGTTTCAGTTCTGTAACCTGTCGAATATATTCTCTTTCGGTAAGAACCAATTCATGATAGATAAGCCACTGTGGACGCTCCTTGTATAGACTGGAACTTCTATGTATAAACACTGTTTGAGGATTCTTAACAGTTTGATATGCTCCATATCTTTGTAGCCGGCTGAATGGTGGAAGAAACCAGATGCTATGGCTTTCTTTATGGCATCAAAATCGTTGGGGTTGAGATATGTTCAATCTCGACTTGTTCCAGAGCCCCTCTGCTGCTCTCTTATGTCTCTTACTTGCGTTTCATGCCGAACCTGGATAAAATTGTCATAACACCGAGATGTGTTGTGAGGAAAGTTGGTTTGTTATTCATTGCTCGTTTGAACTTCGTTAATAAACCGTTGGCCTACAACAAAATTCAAACAAAAGAAAATGCCTTTTATTTTGGGCTTACAATGAAAACGAAATTACAACTTTCTTCCTTTTGTGAACAAACACGAGGATCTCTATTTTACGGGATCACCGGCTTGCGTGGGTTCTGCTGTGCGGGGACTTTTTGATCGTCAGTGGACCACGCGCGAATTCGATCAGTGGAAGCAGGGTTACGGAACTTCTGAGGCGTGAAGGGCTCGTTTCGCGAAGAAGCTTGGCGCTTTTGAGGATCACACTCCGCGAAGGAGAGGATAAGCCGGGGATCGCCTCCGCGAAGGAGAGGATCGGCCGGGCGGGTGAGATCTACTAGGAGAAATCCACGTGCGTCATGGCGACCGAGTTAAGCTTACCTCGCGGTTTGTAGATCGGCGTGCTCGTGCTTTCGGGGCTGTGCATGCGGCGGCTCGTGGATCGCGAGGGCTCTCTCAAGAATATCGAGAAAATCCATCTCAAAAATCCGGCCTCTGAAACTGAGCACCCCCACTATTTATAGGAAAACAAGAGGAGAGGGGTTTGTTAACGGCCGGACACCATTTGGTGTCCGGCGGACTGATGTCCGACGTGGCCGAACCTAAGCGATGTCGAGGTTTGGCCGGCGCAACTGGCTCCTCGGTTTGGTTTGGTTTTAGGACTTTTCAGCGGCGTTCGTTCGATCTTGTCGTCGTCGTTAAAGTCCGTGCGGTTCACTTGATTGGTTTCATCCGTCAGCGGTTTAAGTGGCGATCGGTCGGTGTTCAAATCGATCTTGTTGGCGTTGAATCCGATCGATCTCGTTGAAGCTTTGCTTGTTGGATTCATTCCATAACCGCGTAGCCTCGTTGATTAAATGCGCCTTGTTGACCCACTTCATGTGTTCGTCATTTCCGGCTGCGTTATCGTTCGGTTTGTCGAATGGATCGTTGGTTGTCAACCCACCGTTAGTCTTGCTCGGGTATTGACAAGCAATTTTTATGCCTCTGAGATACCCCTCCAAAGCGTCTCGGTCGATTCTTTGGTGAGTGCGGGATGCTTTGGACATGATGAACCCTTCACCCTTCGATCGTGATGGGTCTTGTGAATGACCTTGGCGTTTGATCTCTCCACTCCTTCGGTCTTTCCGGTGCTTTGTAGGATTGAAGGTATTGATCTTGCATTTTTTGTCGACCGTTGTCGAGATCTTGACCAAGTCGGTAGATAAATTTCTTTTGAGATTGGCTCGGTGTTTGATTCCTCCAATTCTCGGGTTCTCCGGTGCTTTGTAGGATACACAGGGGTGTTTGCGGTCTTTGCATTTATTGCTTGGTTGTTGGAATTTGAGCGTAGCTAATTGAGTTCATTTGTTGTTGACTTCGTGTCGGTGAATTGTCGTCCAATTGACCATCGAGATTCCTCCATTGATGGAAATTCTTCACTCACGGAGCGTTAATTGACTTCAAACTATATGGGTTTTGGCCTTCAATGCGTGAGTATAGCGTTGGTAGCGTCGTCTTCGTGGATCGAACCGTTGATCGGTGAATCCTTAAATCGAAGCGGCGTCGGTTGGCGTCGCTCTTGTATTACTCCTCGTTGGAGTGTATTCATCCACGGTGGGAGGTATTCTTCAGGATTTGTTCGATCCTTAATTGTTGCTTGGTAGGCCCTCGGTACGAATAAACCCCGATCGATGGGGAGTTCTTTCAAGGTAGAAGCGTTGTTAGGCCCATATAAGTCTCGGCGAATTCATTAACTTTTCCCTGTGGGAGGAAATTGAAGATTATCGAGTTATCCTTAAGAACATGGTAATATTCTCCGGGAACTTCTCGTTAGGGAAGAGCGGTTTATACTCATAATCCTAGTTGGAGTAGGATTGGCGGCGTTGATTGGCGTCGATGCAATCCAACTGTCGAGTTATCCACGAGAATATTTTTGTGAAAATATTCTTAGGAACTTCTCGATAAATTAGAGCTTGATTTATACTCGTCCCTAGTTGGGTAGGATTAGGCGTAGTTGAATGGCGATGCAATCCGTACAATCGAGTTATCCACGAGAATATTTTTGTGAAAATATTCTTAGAACTCTCGATAAATTAGAAACGATTTATACTACGTAATCCTAGTTGGAGTAGGATTAGGCGTAGCGTTTGATTGGCGTCGATGGGCCTTCATGAAAGGTGTTATTCTGGAATAAATCTTGAGAATCTTTCCAAATATAGCGGAGGGTAGGAGCCAATCAGCGACTGATTTGGCACTTATTTTGACATCGGATAAGGTTCAATTAGGACTCCTAATTAGGGGCTGATTAGAGTTCTAATTAGAATTGGTTTGGGCCCATTAGGAGTTGTTATAAATACCCATACCCCTCTATTCTTGACCTAGGTGGCCCCACGTGCTCTCTCTCTCTTGTTTTCATCTAAGCTTCTCGCCGTCTTATCTTCCTCGATCAACAAGGTATACATGAGGAGTTTTACAAGATCTTTTCATCTTTTTCCTCTCTCTCTTTTTTTTCTTTTTTTTTGTTGGTGTTGTATGCATGCCGGGGGAGGAGGATATCGACCAGCGTCGGTGACCTTGAGCGGCCGTGGCGGCAGTGGCATGACCGGTGGCGGCAGAACTTGGTGGCTTCGATCGCCCGGCGGCCTGGCGCTTCGGTCGTGGCAAGCGCTGGCGATGGCGCTTCGATCGCGGCCAAGCGCTCGAAGCCTTCGGTAAGCCGGCGCACAGCGGCTAAGCTTCGATCAGCGGCCGGCGCTAGCGGCTGGCGCTTCGACGGCCGGCGCTGGCAACAGGCGCTGATCGTGACGGCGCTTAATGCGGCGGGCTGTTGTTGGTTGTTGTCGCCGGACTTCGTCGTCCGTTAGTGCCGGTCGTGGATGAGCGCTGACTGACAAGCAGGGCTCGATCTTTTAGCCATGTATTTGATTTTTCGTCGTGTTTTGCGGCTTCGATGTCGTCGGAAGATCCGCAGCGCTCAGAAGCCGACCGTCTACTCCGATCGTGATGGCGCCACCATCATTATTTGGTGAGGTTTTCATGTTAAATTGCTCATTCACAACTTGTATTTGTAAATTGCGGCCTTGATTCCTCCTTAGTGGGGAGCGGCCCATATAGCCTCGATTTCTCCTTGTTGAGAATCGGCCTTCATACGACCTGATTCCTCCTTAGAAGCGTATAGCCTCGATTTCTCCCGTGAAAATCGGCTCATATTCGGCCGGACGATGGGAAGCGATTTAGTACTCGATTAGACGGATAGGATGCATCGTCATTTTATGTGACGGGGTATATTATCGATCAATGTAGTGTGTTAGGGATTGATCTTCCCATTATAATGCGAGTGACTCTATCTCACGAATCTCGTGAGATGAGTTCAACGTCTTATATATATATGTTCTTTGGGTTCGACTCATTCCTATTTCATCTTTTTGGTTGAGTATCCCTCACAGTGCGCTCCCTTAATGCGGTTGGCCGGACGTCGTGGTGACCAATTCTCCTCCTCGATGACCCACTATTCTTATTTGGTTTAGGCCGGATCAGCGGTGAGTGACCCGTTGGTACTTGGGGGTCCTCGTGTGTTGAGTGTGGCCCGGTAGCCACTCGAGAAGATGCGGTTCTTCTCGGCCTTTGGGCAAGGCGGACTATTTATTTGGCGACTCCGTCGAGGACCGGATCGACTTTCATAGAGTGAGCAATGGCGCACAAGGATGATGGTGGATTCTTATATCTCCCTTGGGTTCCTCGGCACCGTTGTTTGGCGGAGTTCGTCATCGAGCGTCATACGGAAAAATGTCGTGGTGCGGCGGAGGGGCGTGGCGGCATTCATTGCGGGTTTATCACCCATCGGTTGGTTCTGGCTCACTCGAGAGGTCGGGTTATTGGGTACACCACGGTATATTGGAATTGGATTCTCCGCCTCGTGGCGAGCATTTCATCACTGAGTCGGATTAAGAACCGCCTTGCCTGTTGGGGCCGGAGATCGGCATCACGGTCATAGATTCTTGGTGGGTTCATTCTGCGGATAAGCTTTGGTGGACTCGTCGGTAGGTCGCGTTCTCGGCCGATGGGGCGGACCTTCGATGCTGTGGTTTATATCTTTGATTCGTGCCACCATGTATGGGCTCCGTCGGCCCAACCACTTCTTCGGCTCCGGGCTTTATGATCTGATTGAACACATTCTTAACGGGCATGGCGAACTTGGATTGGCTTTGCAGATGCACCGGGTCTCCGGTTTACCTATGGGAAGGATGCTCTCGGGAATATTTCCCTTACGGCCAAGAATTGGGTCGGTGAAGGCTACTCTGCCGTTATGACACTCTGTGGGACCTCGTGCCATTATCACATTGCTCTTACAGATAGAGCCGTCGATAAGAAGGAAGTCGATTATAAGCACGAAGCAGTTCGCCATTATTTGTTCAAACATCACGGAGGGCGATTGATGGCGGTTGTGGTGGCTCCTTCTACCCCTTGAAGTTAATGCGTTGATCGAAAAGTCGGCGCTAAGTCTTATACCTCGAGTAGCCGAATGCGGTTTTCAGCGGGGACCAAATTCGACCTTCTTATGGCATGCGATAGCGCATCCGGCGATGACTCTCTTAGCGGCTTTATCATCACGGTTAAAGAAATGTGTGATCTTGAGTAATGACCCTGCGGCTTTGCGTTAGAGGTACTCTATCTGCCGATTCGGTGGCTCATAAGAAGGCTGTCTCTTCTTCGGTGATGGTGGCTAACATTCATCGGGGACCGTCAAATAGCCCTTGCCTTTACTCGGAGGAAAAACAAACCGTCGGTGAGATTCCTCATGTCAAAGTGGAGCGCGTACACCTACTTGATGGCTTGGTTAGTCCTTCATCGACCCGATATGATGACCCGCGCCGAAGCTTGCGAATCGTCACGTCCCTTTTATCAATCTTTGGAGAAATGTAAATGGCAAAGGCGGATTTTTAGCGGTGCGAGCGGTACAAATCCACAAGGGTTGGGTCTTACGTAGGTGTTTTCCTCGGTTCTCCGGTCGATGCGGGGAGGCCTTGATTGATGAGGAGAGACACAAAATGAACGGACTTTACTTGGCGTTGGCGTTTTAATTGGTGACCAACATCCGACACGGTTATCTTATTTGCGAGTGAAAGCGAGTGCTACATTGAGCCTTATTTCCTTCTCGTTTATTTCGTCGGTTGGTTCACGACCGGCTTCGTTAGGAACCCGGCAGAACTCGGACTTCTTGCGGTTTGATCGATGGTGTCGGCGTGGTAATGGAGTATAGCGGGTTGTCACCGGCGCTAAATTTAGCCTCAGTGCTGATCGCCCGGTTAGGTCGACATATTTATCTGCGGTTGGCTTTTGGCCTTGTGAACTTCGTTCTGTGAAGTCCCTAATGGCGAAGGTGAGGAGCTTCGGGACACTCGGTACCGAGGGCTTCGAGCCGGAAGCGTCGCCGTGCAGCGAATCGGGCAGTGCGATGGGGAAATTCATAGTTCGTAGGCGATGCCGGGAGATGACGAGGAGGAATTGCAACTCATGAAGAGGACTCGGTACTCTCTCCTTTACTCTCATTATTCCCCTCCTGATATCTTAGTCGACTCGATCTATCTTTTAGGGCATCTTGGAAAGAATGCGGTCCGCCCTGCGATGGGGACAAACTCCTAATGGAGTTCCTCTTAAGCGAAAGAGACTTGTCCACGAGATCTCGACGCCTCTCGGACCATGCTTGGATTGACAAGCGAAGACTCTGCCGGTGATAGGGGTAATGTTGGCTAACCCATAACCTACGTTTATCAGGCCTTTTATGATTCTCCACGATTTCCTCTGTGCGAGAGAATTTGATGGGGATGCCAATTTTGATTTTCCTTCACGACTTTCGCGTCGGCCGTGGAGCAAGTACTGGATGAATGAGGAGGCAGAATACCGACATAGGACCGAGTTGGAAATCGGTTAATCTAATATTGGTATTCTTCTACGTTACATCACTTGCAAAGACATGAAATTTGTTTCCTGCGGTTCTCATCTATACTTCACACTCTTATGCGACTTTTTGATGGAGGTTAGAGGATTTGATCTTGATTTACCGGGCAGCTCCTCCTCTGGCGATCTTGAGCTTGAGTTAGGAATTCCTAGGGATATCGGTGATTCCTTTGAAGGTAAAGCTCCCTTCGATAATCATAGGACTATTCAATTTTAAATAGTTAGTCTATGATGAAAATGTCTCCCATTTGATATGAGACTTCGTCATGGTGACATTGAGGCTGCTATTCCTCGAGTCGAAACATAGCCGTTGATATGTCGGACGTGCGAGGTTGAGATACCGATTGAGGCTGTTGATGCGGCTGTTCTTTGTTCGCCCGGTTTCATTAGGGCGGCTCTCTGATATGAACCCCATTTGCCAATACTCATATTGAGTTTGTTTTGGGGGTTTTAACCCTTTTCTTCCTTTTAGAGGTGCGTCCGACTCTTCCGACTTAGTGAGCTTTGATGTCGGCGGCGATCCATCTCGGCTTATTATCGGGTGGAAATCGTTCGTTCTTTTCCTATTTGGCCATAGTGGTAGACACACTTCGGTGCGGGCTTTCTCTTAGTCGGTTTGGCCATTCCTTGATCCTAGGGTAACCACGATCACGAGATCGCGGGTTATCGAGTGGCCCGAACCATTCTTGATGATCTCGATCATTTGGAGGTTAAGCTCAAAAGTCTACAAGACTTTGGTGAGCTCTCCTCATATATAGAGAGGCAGAGGCTGCTTTGTGAAGTGACTGGCGTCATTCTTGGACTCGAAGTTGAGTGCGGCAAGGCGGGTCGTCTTTTGGAACTAGCATCACGAAGCCGTCTTCAGTGGAGCATTTTCAATCTTGTTAGCATTTCGGGAAGCGAGGATAGTAGAGCTCGAGCAGGAACTTCAAGCGGCGAGGAGAGCTTGATCATCTTGAGGCGACAAAGGCCAACAAGGAGGAGACTCTTGCGGTCATGTCGAAGCTTGAGTTTTCAAAGCGGAAGCTGGTGAAGTCGAGGAGAAGCCGCAAAGACCCTTAATGGCGGCGAGACTTTCGGGCGAGCTTCGGGAGGAACCAACAAGCTTTCCTCAATAAAGTATCGATTTGAAGCGACAAATTTGCTATCACAAATTTGATGTTTAGAAACTTTAACCGGTCTTTTATCAATAAAGCGTGTTTCTATCCTCTTTTGTGCTTTATTACGATTCTTTTATTTAAATCGAAATAAT
The DNA here is from genome assembly GCA_012295165.1 of Asparagus setaceus. NCBI lineage: Eukaryota > Viridiplantae > Streptophyta > Magnoliopsida > Asparagales > Asparagaceae > Asparagus > Asparagus setaceus. The sequence goes on from WHSE01000261.1 coordinate 8,195, forward strand.
TAACGTAATAGTTATAGGATTTTGGCAAACCCTCGGTAGTCAGCGTTTGATTAGCCTTCCAACTCTGTTTGAATTGGGCTGGCGTCGGATTATCTGGACCCGTTCATGCGTGTTGTCTTTGGAAGAATGAAACTCTTCTAGACTTGTTGCTATGATATTGAATACATAGGCTTGGTACTCTTTTACGGGCAAAGACCACGACAGCGGCGTATCGTGACTCATCCCTTCTTAGGCTTGGGACGAAATACCCGAGTCGAACTCTGGTGTCTTCTGATTCGGAGAAAGACTAAGCGGAAGCAGCGTGTGGCGTTGACTTTAGGATTAAGCTGACCCGGCCTAGCGGGTTTGATGAGCCTTTACCATTCTGTTTGAGTTGGGCTAGCATGTAGATTATCTAAATCCGTTCTACACACAGCGTTGTGCTAAAAGAATGAAACTCTCTTAGACTTAATGCTACGATGTTGAATCGTGGAGCCGTCTTTTCACGGGAAGACTAACCGGCAGCAGCGTGTGAAGCGTTGGCTTTATCCCTTCTTAGGCTTGGGATAAAATACCCCAGATGAACCTTGGTGTCTTCTTTTGGCCAGGAGGATAGTTGGCAGGCTTAAGATTGATTGAGGTGGGAAAGGAAGAATGTATTCTATTTCGAATGTGGAGAGGAAGGAGGATCTTGTCTCCTATCTCGAGTGAGGGACGAACAAGAGAGGAAGGTTTTGTATCCTATCTCTTGCCAGATGGAGAGGAAGGAGGATCTTGTCTCCTCTCTAGGGTGAAATGTGGGATGAACAAGAGAGGAAGGTTTTGTATCCTATCTCTTAGATGGAGAGGAAGGAGGATCTTGTCTCTATCTCAGGATGAAATGTGGGAAAGGAAGAATGTATTCTATTTCGAGAAGTGGAAGGAAGGAGGATTTTGTCTCCTATCTCACGAATTTGAAATAAGAGAGGAAGGTTTATCCTATCTCTTATTTGATGGAAGGAAGGAGGATCTTGTCTCTATCTCAGGATATTGGAAAGGAAGGATTTTTGTCTTGTTTCGAGTGGAGAGACTAAAATGGGATCTCCATTTTGAGACTCTTGAAAGATGAGACTAAGAGTGGGATCTCCTCCAGAGAATCTAAGACAAGAGAGGAAGAATGTATTCTATCTCTTGCTTACGGAGGAAGATGTATTCTATCTCGGGTAAAATGTGGGAAAGGAAGAATGTATTCTATTTCAGATGAGAAACTAAGAATGGGATCTCCACTCAGAATCTTGGAAAGTGCGGATAGCTTTCACTTTTAGTGGATTGCTAACGGTGAAAGAAAGTGGACCTCGTTAGTGGAGGGAATCGAGAGGATTTTTTGGTGGTTGGACCGGGAAGATTTTTAGTGGGCCCGTCAATGAATTTGATTGGTGAGAGAATGGAGGAAAACACAATAACTTAGGGTTATCCTCATGAAAATGAGTGAGATATTCTCAGGAACTTCCCATCAAAGCGGGTTATCTGAATGTATTAAGGATAATATTTTTGAAACTTCCGTTTATCGGCATTAATTAGGTCGCCATTATTGTGATAAGGCGATATGCAGTTTGAATAGGCGTGTCTATTATAGCGGTCCTTCCATTGGGTTAATTTACCTTTCTTTTTGGAGTTGAGAATTATCGGCCGTCGGCGGCGGGGGGAGATCTCTCCTTAAAGGTTCTCTGTCGAACTTTCTTGTTGAAAGCCCTCGACATTCTAGCTTGATAGAACTCAATGCATTGTTGAGCCTCGAGCTTCTCATCTAACATCTCAAGCTCTTGAGGCGTTTTGATGTTGTTCTTGGTCGTCATCTACATTGCAAGGCGTGTGAGTCTGGATTTCCAGCGGAGAATTGCTTCACGCAGTAAACCCGATGCAGGGGTAGCTCTGTTGGCGTCACGTCTGGGTGTCGCGATATGCCGAGTGCTTCTCAGAGTTTATCATCGGTCTTTTATTCTTCACAAGCCGACAAAATCTTGATGATCGTCTTGTTGAGCATACTCGGCTAATCCATTTCTTCTTTGGATTATAGGTATCGATGAGACATCTTGTATCTTGAATTTCAAAAGCGATGAAGGAATTGCGATAAATTGGGGACCGTTGTCATGCGCGATCCGTCTTGGGACACCGTATCGATAGATGACATGGTGTTTGATAAACGGAGCGGTACTTCGCCTTGACCTCCTTTAGTGGGATTGCTTGACCCGGAAGATAGTCGGTGATCGCTAGAATAAACCGATCTCCTTTAGCGGCCGGAGGAAAAATGGGACCTAGCGTCCATTCCCCATGTCTCGAATGGCGGGATGTGGCGAAGGATGCAAGCTGCTCGGAGGCGATGCATATAATTCGCGTGAATTTGACAGCGTGGCATTTCCGGCGTGCTTTGCGTCATTAATCATTGTTGGCGAGTAGCCCATTCTCTGATTCGATCGTAGAGCTTGGGACCCGGTGGTGTGCACCACATTCACCTTCCGTGTGCTTCGAGAAGGACCTCTCCGCCTCTTTGTTTGAGCATCGAAGACAAAGACCATCGTACCCGGCGATATAACATCAGGTCTCAGGTGTGGTAGAAGAATCTTGGAGCTCTTCTCGGATTGACTCTCTCTCCCTACGTCTTACGGAGAATCAGTGCAAGGCGTAGTCGATGATAGGAAGCGCCAATCTCGGGGCTCCAATTGGTTTGGGTTGCATGTACCTCTTTGGACACTATCCCTTTGTCTTCTTGTACCTCATTACATATTGAGTGCGAAGAGTTGATGAGTCTGAGTAACTAATTGCTGGTCTCGGAAGGTTGTGCTAGCGACGACTAGCCGCCGATGCATCAGCGTGGCGTTTGGGCGTGGAATATATTGATGAAAACTCTTGAATGAGTCCGCCATTTCAGCGGCTCGATGATAGGGGATTAGATCGGATTCGACTTGTAGTCGCGAACACTGCAACTATGAGTTGTGAATGCGTGGTATGCCTCGAGATATTGACCCCGGCTCTTTGGCGCTAAAGTCAATAAGTAGCGCATTGTATTGACTCGTTATTGGAGCGGGGGTTGATGAGTGAATAAGCAGGGGCATGACATGATTCCGGAAATCAAGACAACTCAGACTCAGTGGAGATTTTAGAACATCAGGGGTACTTGCTACATTAGTAGCTCGAGAGCTCGTCAAAATACAATCGCCATATTTGTTGGTGCGATGTAGTGTTGACTTCTTGAACCGTGCGGAAGATCATCATATAGCTCAAGCGCATCCGTTGTGGTGGCGAGAGATCTAAATCGCTTGTCCTTTGGTGACTTGTTTTTGAAATACAAGTCATATTGGGACAAGAGCAAGGCCCATTTAGCCAACCTTGACTCATTGAGGCGGGGGTCATAAATTTCGGACGGATTCACGTTAGAGATAACATAAATCGTCTGTCCAGGCTAAATAGTGTCGCATTTTACGAATCGCGAACACTAATGCAAACCGCTTCTCGACCATTGGATCAGATTCGGCTACCGACTAATGTTTGGCTCGGGTAATACTGCACTTTTGTTGACGGCGTATGCGTCGTCTGCTGAGTAAAGCTTAGCAGTGATCCGTTGCCTTGGCGTAGATCGAGGAGCGGTTTTCGGCTGCGGTCGCGACAAGAGCGGTGGTTTAGCGAGATCTGATTTGATCTCTTCAAGCGGCTTTTGGCGGCGTCGTTCCAAATAAGCGACCGCGCCTTCTTGTTTAACTTAGAAAATGGTTGGCACTTCGGATAGGTTCGATATGAACCGTCGGATGTCATGTCGCCCTTATAACCCCGAGTTCTCGGATTTCGGAGGTTGCAACTCTTGAATTACCTTCACTTTGTCGGGATCGGCGTGGATTCCTTTGTTGGTGGCGACAAAGCCGGGAACTGCCACTAGACATCCCAAGGAAGGATTTGGCGGGGTTCATCTTTAGTTGATGAGTCGCATGAGCTCAAATACGGTTCTAAGATCTTTAATGTGATCTCCTCATCCGCGGCTTTTACGACCAAATGCGTCGGCGTAGCATTCGACCGTTTTCGAAGATGATCTGGAAAATTTAGTCATTGCTTTCGGTGCGTGGCGCTGCATTTTGAGGCGAGCGGCATGGCCGTGTAGCAATATATCCGAGTAAGCGTTGAATCTTTGTGTGCTTGGCATCATCGGGGTGCATCTTGATTTGATTGTAACAGAAACCATCCATGAATGACATTCTTTCAAATCCACCGTGTTGTCGACTATGACATCGGTGATTGGAAGAGGAAAGTCATCTTCGGGCAGCGGCGTTGGTCTCGTAGTAAACCACAGTCCTAATCGAACCATTCTTCTTCATGGCCAGGGACTATATTAGCCACCCAATCCGGATGTTGAATTTCCTCGATGAATCCGATTCTATGAGTTTCTTTACCGTCAGCGATTGCTTGCAATATTTGTGGGCGAAACCGTCTTCTTGATTGCTTGGCGGGTTTGACATCCACTTTGATGTTGAGGTGATGGGTCGCCACATTAGGGTCGAGTCACGGCATGTCCTCATAACTCCAAGCAAACCGTCGATGTATTCCCGATTAGGGCAATCAGCTCTTCCTTCTCTTGAGGAAGACTATTCGCGGCGTTTATGAGCTTAGGATGTTCCTCGTCACCCATGTTAACTTGGACTACCTGCGTCCTTAGTGGGGGTTCTCTTTGTTGAATCTATCTCCCCTTTCTCGAGTTGATGGATCCATGGGTCTTCCCATGTTGGCATATCTTCATCATTCTCCATAGTAGCGGGGATCGATCGTAGCCATATTTGACATCAAAGCTTCTCAGAGGCTGGTGTCGGGATCCCAAGCCGATGAATCGGGCGAATGTCAGTCTCCCTCATTGGGTGGATTATTATCAATCGACCATGAGCATTCATCTTCGAGGAGGATTAGTATCCCAACCTCTGTTGGTCATATAAGCCTTTGAGACTCGATCTTGTTGCCAAGCCTATCAAAGGCGGCGCCTTCTTGGTGGCAGTGCGGTTACATTCGACAACACATACGATTAGTTACGAATCTTTGTGTGCTTGGCATCATCGGGGTGCATCTTGATTTGATTGTAACAGAAACCATCCATGAGCGACATTCTTTCAAATCCACCGTGTTGTCGACTATGACATCGGTGATTGGAAGAGGAAAGTCATCTTCGGGCAGCGGCGTTAGGTCTCGTAGTCGACCGGATCCTAATCGAACCATTCTTCTTCATAGGGACTATATGCCACCCAATCCGGATGTTGAATTTCCTCGATGAATCCGATTCTATGAGTTTCTTTACTTGTCAGCGATTGCTTGCAATATTTGTGGGCGAAAGCGTCTTCGCGATTGCTTGGCGGGTTTGACATCCACTTTGATGTTGAGGTGATGAGTAGCCACGTTAGGGTCGAGTCTGGCATGTCCTCATAGCTCAAGCAAACCGTCGATGTATTCCACGATTAGGGCAATCAGCTCTTCCTTCTCTTGAGGAAGACTATTCGCGGCGTTTATGAGCTTAGGATGTTCCTCGTCACCCATGTTAACTGGACTACCTCGTCCTTGGGGGGTTCTCTTTGTTGAATCTATCCCCAAAGCGCTCTGAGGTTGATGGATCCATGGGTCTTCCCATGTTGGCATATCTTCATCATTCTCCATAGTAGCGGGGATCGATCGTAGCCATATTTGACATCAAAGCTTCTCAGAGGCTGTGTGGGATCCCAATAGATGAATCGGGCGAATGTCAGTCTCCTCATTGGGTGGATTATTATCAATCGACCATGAGCATTCATCTTCGAGGAGGATTATATCCCAACCCTCATTGGTCATATAGAGTCTTTGAGACTCGATCTTGTTGCCAAGCCTATCAAAGGCGGCGCCTTCTTGGTGGCAGTGGGTTACATTACGACAACACATACGATTAGTTTGAGAACACGGACAATGTGTGTTCAATTGGAGGAACTTCTCTTCGAGATTTACCATTACCCCGGCCGCGATAGTACAACTCATCGGCATGAATGCGGAGCAACCCGTGTGTTGGTGGTATGACTTCAGGGTATCGTCATCGTCGTCGGATAACGTCTCCTTGAGGATGAGTCACATTATCGGAGGTTCCAGAGTCACTAATCTCAGCGTTAAGCCTTCTGCGGTGAAGTTCGGCGGGCTCTCGAACTTGATCCGAATTCGGTGAGCGACTCGGGGAATCTTCTTATCCGCGGTTGAGGTGGGTCGACCACTGCGGGAGTGACCGGGACTTCATGGGCCCAATCGTTCTTTGATCGAAATTTTACCTCGATCATCATGCAATGAGCGAGGTGCTCAAAGCGTTTTCTTGCTCGGGATGCATGCGGGAGTTGGCCGAAGCGAGCCGCGAGCTGGATGGACATTTGGATGAAATGCGGAGGAGGTGTGATCTTCTTTTGAATCAAGTCACCCGTGGCGGCGAGCCTTAGTCGGTTTGAGGTGGGCGATTCTTGACTAACGTTTTGGCCTTGTCCGAATCGTTGTTCGGTTCGGACTCAAACTTGGCGCATTTTGGCGGCTTCTTGTCCACTTCTCCCTTCTTCTACATCGGGCCTCTGAACTAGAGCGTGTGTGTCGCAGTAATGCAGGCCTCTGGATCACGTTCTTCAAGTGTTGATCGGTTCCGTTTGGCGGAACCAATCATTTGTTAGCGGCTTGGAGGAGTTGCCGTGCACCTATTGATGAGGTTCTTGACCTCTCACGGACTTCGGATCCACTTTGTAGCGGACCCGTCGGCGATTCAGGGCCTTGGCGAACTCGCAGCGTCGAAGAGTCGACCGCCATCGTGGCGATCTCTGCGTAGATCCGGCGATCTTGGATGCGGAAGGATGCCATTGGTGTGCAAACTTGCGGAGTTAAGATCCTCGCCTTAAAGTTCGGGCCGAGGACAAATGGATCTTTCTTGCGTGAGATCCTACGGATTTGTGGGGGAGGGCGATGCGGACAAGGATGATAGTATGATACTCCTGCCGGAACCGGATCAACTTGGATTCGGTTGACTTATTGGGTAATTATTACACCCTTGAAGTTTTGGCCGGTCCAGCCGGTTGCGAGCGAGGTCAAGGGGTAGCGGCCCCCTTCGGAGTCGAGCGGCCAAAATTTTCCTATATCGTCGCCCAGGCCTTTGACTTCTTCTTGGTGGGGATGCGGATTGGCGGCTACACGCAACGATCTGACTTGGCGTTGGCCCCCCGTGTGCCGCTCCAGCTTGTTGCGGCTTGTTCGCGGGAAAGTTGGTTTGTTATTCATTGCTCGTTTGAACTTGTTATGCGGCCGTTGGCCTACAACAAAATTCAAACAAAGAAAATGCCTTTTATTTCGGGCTTACAATGAAAGCGAAAATTACAACTTTCTTCCTTTTGTGAACAAACCGCGAGGATCTCTATTTTCACGGGATCCCAAGCTTGCGTGGGTTCTTTGCTTTCTGGGGGACTTTTTATTCGTCAGGTGGACCACCGCGCAATTCGATCAGTGGAAACCGGGTTGCGGAACTCTGAGGCGTGAAGGGGCTCGTTTCCGCGAAGGAAGCGGCGCACTGAGGATCACACTCCGCGAAGGAGAGGATGCGCCGGGGATCGCCTCCGCGAAGGAGAGGATGGCGGGTGAGATCTACTAGGAGAAATCCACCGGTGACGTCTGTAGCGACCGAGTTAAACACCTCGCGGTTTGTAGATCGGCGTGCTCGTGCGGTGCCGGGGCGTGCATCGGCGGCTCGTGGATCTCGAGGGCTCTCTCAAGAATATCGAGAAAATCCAATCTCAAAAATCCGACCTCTGGCCAGAGCATCCCCACTATTTATAGGAAAACAAGAGGGAGGGGGTTTGGTGTGACGGACACCATTTGGTGTCCGGGCAGGCACCAAATGGTGTCCGGCGGACCTCGGCGGTGTCCGTGGACCTATAATGTCGAGGTTTCGGCCGGCGCTTGGCTCCTCGGTTTGGTTTGGTTTTGGACTTTTCAGCGGCGTTAGTTCGATCTTGTCGTCGTGCGTTCTAAGTCGTGCTTGGTTCATGATTGGTTTCATCCGTCAGCGGTTTAAGTGGCGATCGATTCGATGTTCAAATCGATCTTGTTGGCGTTGAATCGATCGATCGTTGAAGCTTTGCTTGTTGGATTCATTCCATAACCGTAGCCTCGTTGATTAAATGCGCCTTGTTGACCCACTTCATGTGTTCGTCAATTTCGCTTTCTGCAGCGTTATCGCGGCGTCGGTTTGTCGAATGGATGGTGGGTTGTCAACCCACCGTTCGAGTCTTGCTTTCGGGTATTGACAAGCAATTTTTATGCCTACAAGATGAAAAGTTACTTTCTTTCCATGAGTTGTAAACATTTAATAAACCAATGTGGTCTCCAACATTTCCTTGGTGAAATTTCAACCATGCATTTTCTGCATGGACTTTCAATTCCCTAGGACGGTAAGATATTGAATTACCAGTTGTTAGCATTGCAGCAATGGTTATGATCTCAGCTGAACACTGATATTTGTCTGAAGCAATAATCATCTTTGAGAGCTTGGGATCAAGTGGGAATTCTACCATTTGCCTTCCAATCTTGGTCAACTCTCCTTTGTCGTTCAGTGCGCCAAGAGCAAACAGTTCCTCAAGGGCCTTAAACAATGCCTCTAATGGTGGTGGATCCATGAAGTCATAATTTGCAAGGTCTTGAATACCCAGTCTCTTAAGAACAAGCACTACATACATGTGTTAGGTTAGTTCTGAGGATCTCAGGTACATTATTCTCCTCGAGATCATGCTCATAACTATATGCAGTATATAAACGGTAGCATTTTCCGGGTGCAGTTCTTCCTGCTCTTCCAGCCCTTTGAATTGCAGAAGCTTTCGATATTGGATTAACGAGCAAAGACTCCATACCTGTCCATGGATGGTATGACTTAACCTTAACAAAACCAGGATCAACGACATATTTTATCCCATCTATAGTCAGTGATGCTTCTGCTATATTTGTTGCCAGGACAACTTTCCTTGCTCCCTTGGGTGTAGGCTCAAATATCTTAGCTTGAAGCTCTGTCCGTAAATTAGCATATATTGGACATATTATGATTTCTTCTATTTTTGATCCTAAACAACTTGTTCTGCACCTTAGCAACTCACCACCAGTCTCAATTTCTTCGTGGCCAGTGAGGAACACAAGTATATCACCGGCGGTTCATTAATATGAATTTGAAGAATGGTGACAATAGCAGCATCAATATAATCTGCTTCTGGAGCTTGAGTGAAATATATGTCGACGTGAAATTTCCTTCCTGGAATCATAAATACAGGTGCAGAATCAAAGTAGTCACTGAACTTCTCAGCATCCAGTGTTGCACTTGAAATGAGCAACTTAAGATCTTTCCGGAATCGAGCTATGTCCTTTACCAAACCAAACAAGATGTCTGTCGAAATAGTTCCCTCATGTGCTTCATCGATCATCAATACACAATAGCTGGCTAAATCAGGCTCACTAACAAATTCCCTCAAGAGCATCCCATCAGTCATGTATTTTATAACAGTTTTATCAGAAGTGCAATCTTCAAATCGAATGGAATAGCCAACTTCGTGGCCAAGTTTTGTATCCGTCTCCTCTGATACCCTCGCAGCAACACTCATTGCAGCAACTCGGCGTGGTTGAGTGCAGGCAATCTTTCCATGTTTTGTATACCCAGCTTCATGAAGATATTAAGGTATCTGTGTAGTCTTTCCTGAACCAGTCTCGCCAACAATCACAATAACCTGATGATCTTCAATAGCCTGAAGTAACTCCTCTCTATAAGAATAGATTGGCAGAGTTTTTCTCTCATCCTGAAGTTTCTGCAACTTGGACCTTGCAATTGAACAGTTAAGGGTCACACTGTAGTCAGTCAAAAAATTCTCTAGAATGGGGTCACGCCTAGCATTAAAGCTTCAAGGCGAGGCTCACTCAAGGGGCAAGGCTCGGCGAGGCTCGCCCACAACATCAAAGTTTGTGAGGCTCGCCCACAACATCAAAGTTTGTGAGGCTCGCCCACAACATCAAAGTTTGTGAGGCTCGCCTACAACATCAAAGTTTGGCGAGGCTCGCCTACAACATCAAAGTTTGTGAGGCTGCCCTCTGACATCAAAGTTTGGCGAGGCTCGCCTACAACATCAAAGTTTGACGAGGCTCGCCAACAAAGACGTGAGCACGATGATCATCCGAGGACGAGGTTCGCCATACCGTGAACTTTGACTCTGCAACGGCTCGTTATCCGGACGGCTCGAAGCTTAACCTCGAAATAATCTAAAGGCCACGAAGCCACAACAACCACGTATTAAGTGGTGGGCACGGTTATGCCCACGCCCATATTAGTTAACCCACGCTTCCACAATTTGCATGCCGCCACGTGCTAAAAGCCCTATAAATGGCGGTGAGCGCCATTTGAAGGAGCTTTTGGAACTTTGAGATCAACACTGCGCACGAGAAAGAGATCAAGCTCTTCATCACAATCTCAAGATCATCTCAACTCGTTCGATCATCAACGGAAGCAATCTCAACGTGAGCATTGAGTGAAGTATCCTATCGCTACCGAAAACCCACCTTAAAGAGAAGTCGAATCAATCTTCTCTTCCTCCTAATCGAAAATTTGATTGTAAACCCATTCATTCAATCAATAAACTTTTCGACCCTACGTAAGATGGCAACCACGCTGGGAGTGTACGCTCTTTCCGATGAATCGGTGGTGGCGCAATCGTACAAGATTGCGCTTGAACCAGGTTCAAACCTTGGTCATTGAATTTGATCGGAGTAAGTATGAGGAGTTCTCTCTCCGGGCATCTAGCCCAGTGAAGACACGCAGTGTCGACGAAGTCTCGAGGAGACTTCGCCCTCGCGGCTCATGTTGAATCTTCGAATGAATTCGAGAACTGCCTATGTCTCGACAAGGCTCCAAAAGCTAGCCAACAAAGAAGTGGGTGGTTAAGCACCAACCCAACCTCGGAGGCCATTAGCCAAACTTTTACTTCGGGCGAACCTCGCTGCCTCGTGGGAAGGCGTGGATCTCGCTAAGGGTCCATTTCACGACGTTAAAAAATACAACGACAGAACTGTTTCGCCGTAGGGCTCGAAGCTTTGGTCTCGCTGGACGGGTTTCACTATTGTCCAAAGATGGTCAAACGAACCGAGGGTCGAACCGACGAGGAACGCCACGAACCTCGCCATTGCACCCCAAGTCGTGAACCTGCGTCTTCATCTAAGGGTTCATTCAAAACAAGACTAACGCCGCCTACCGCTAACTCGCCCACATGGCTAACCTCGCCACACCGTGGAAGTCCCTCCAAAGGGATGAGCCTCGTCCAAGTGGCGAACCTCGACAACAACATCAAGTCCGCTTGAAACACGACGAGCCTCGTCCAAGTGGCGAACCTCGCCAACAATGTGAGGTCCCCTTAAAAGAGATGAGCTCGGCTCGAGTGGCTTAATTTCACAACAACATGAGGTTCCATCAAAACCGCATCTAACACGCCTGCTGATCTAACCTCGCCATCATGAACCTCGACATGGGGTGTCATCAAAGCAAGACAAGCCGCCTCAAAGGGACTAATTCGCAGAGAAGCGCAGAATGACGAACCGTTGGTCGAAGTTGTTTCCATTTGTAAAACTAGAGAAAATTACACTTTTGGTTCTCGGTTACAATGAAAATTAAATAACTCTCTCACAAACTCGAACAAGAGGCGCTACAAGTGTAGATCTCTTATTTTTGTGGGACTTTGCACTTGGGGATCGTAATCCGTGGACCACCGGCGGCGATCGTCGAATCGGCGGGGTTTAGTTAGTGCTTCGCAAAGGAAACAAGAACTTCAGAAATATCTTAGCAAGGTAAGATATCTACTCTTCTCAAGAATAAGTCAAGGCTTAAACTCGAGGAATCTCCGCGGATCGTGTTCTTGAACTCCTAAGCTTGGATTCGACTTTTCCCTTCGATGGCCGACCCCTGCCCAAGTGGGCGTAGGAGGGTATTTATAGTCTTTGGGAAGCGTGCCCTCTTGAAACACAAGTGTCATAAGTGCAGAAATTTGCGCTATAGCGTACCGAGCCGCCTTCACGCCAAGTTGCTCCTCGCTTAACCGGCGAGGTAGCCGCTTAGCGGCGAGGTAAGATACGCCGCTTAGCGCAGGTAAGATGCCGGCCACGACAAGCGAGGCAATATCGCCCCTTCACCGCCGTAATCTGGCTTTTTAGGCATGATTAAATGCCTAGAATTACGCCTAGTATGATTCTTCCGCTGTAACCATTAACGTGTCCCAACGTCTCTGCTGATAAAGTCAAGTGGGCCCCACCGGCATTGATTTAGACCCTTCGAGCTCATTTTAAGTATTACGGGTGTCACCATTATTTGGCGAGACACAAGTAAGTGTCTCGCTAGTCGCGAGACACATCAAAGTGTCTCAACATGGCGAGACACACACAAGTGTCTCGCTAACAAAGAAGACACATCAAGGTGTCTCGCTGGTGGCAGACACGGCGTCTTCGCGCCGAGACACATCAAAGTGTCTCGCTAGTGGCGTAAGACACATAGTGTCTCGCGACCAGAAGGCACACAACAACCCCCGTATTGGGCTTCTTGAGATTTCGACGACGTTGTCCTTCGATCTTCTCATGATTTAGTCATATTTGAGGTTCTTCACAATTTTGATGCCTACACGAACCTCGCCATTTTGAACCTACCCAACAACATGAGGTCCATTCTAAACAAGATGAACCTCGCTCAAACAAATAACCTCGCCGGCCAACGTGAGGTCCCCTCAAAGGGATGAGCCTCATCCAAGTGGCGAACCTCGCCACAAGCGTGAGGTCCCCTCAAAGGGATGAGCCTCGTCCAAGCGAACCGCCAACATGAGGTCTCTCTAAACAGATCTAACCTCCTGTGGCAAATAACCTCGCCGCCAATATGAACCTCGCCGCCAACCAAAGGAAACGACAACCTCGCCAGTTCGCCAAATTCGACTCGAGCCTCTCTCATATGAGGCTCATTTTGAGAATCAGCGGGGTACACCGCCGATCTCGTGATTATCTCACTCGCAAGCGTGATGCCGGTCAAATGCAATCTCATTGTCGCTGTGAGAAGCTCATCTCGCGATACCAATGTTCATCGACACATCGGCCGGTTTTGGCGATTATCGACCCGTCAACTAGGCGGCGGTTTCACCATAAAAGCGGCGGTCAGCGGTGGTCATTCCACAGGTGACTATTAACATGGTTGGGAGAAGCGGGAGCAAGACCCATGATGATCTGAATCGTCGACCACGAGTATTCCCGAGTTCTGGCGCATTAATCAATAGTCGAGCGCTATCGAGGTACCGATCTAAACGGGAGGCGGCAATTCCGTTCGATTATAGACAATTGGTAGGGAACCGAAGAATTTGAGAACTCGCTCCTTCACGTCTCAACCTTTGAATCTGATTCGGTGTCAGGCCGGTGTCCTCATGGCGAGCGAAGAAGATGACCACGAAGAATTGAAGAGCAACAAGCTACTATTCTTGCGCAACAAGAATCTATCGGCGTTTAGAAATAATGATGGAGAAACTTGTAGGCAAGAAGAAGGCGACGAAGGAGGATCAAATCGGCGAAGGCTACGAGGGGATCATGATGTCCACTCGGTGTCATCACAGGCGGTGAATCATACAAAAAGCGGGATCATACGTTCGCGGGATTTCAAAAGCGGTGGATGCTCTCAAACTCAAAGGGCAATCTAAGGAGGGGGTGGCGAGGCCATATCCTATAGAATGGGATGATGTCCCATATCCTCGAAATTCAAGCCACTTAACCTAGTGCGGTTTGTGGAAAAAGTTCTCCTACCCAACACATTTACTACTTCGGTATAAGCTGGACACATAATGGGAAACGAGCCCATTATGACTTCGGTTATTCATTGGCACCCTCAAGGGGTTGCTTTTGAATGGTTTGTGATTGGAACTGGGTCCATCACTTCTTTGGAAGGACATGGAAAGACTCTTCATGGCGGATTCTTCGGCGATGACACGGGGTATCTATAGCAACCACGCTGTTTGTAAAGTAGAGGAAGAAAGAATCGTAAGCAACTTTGTCAAGAGATTAGGAACCGATTCTTTGCGTGCAGTGATCCAGATTCAGAGGCCTCTCATCGAGATGTCTTGGAATAATCTCTCCATCAATACTTTGTCTAATATGGACTTGTCGTGCTTCGCTCGTGGAAAGACCTAGCCGCCAAGGAGAACAAGTCGAGGCGTGTTCAAGCGTATGGAGGCTGCTTGAGAGCTATTTGAATTCCGGCGATGGCGACCAAGATACCTTGGTGGTGGCGACGCTTCCTCATCAAAACTCTTTTCAAGTAAGCCCGATGGCGTCTGCGGGCTTAGCGAAACCAAGCTATGAGACCGACTGCGAAGACTTGGCTACAAACGGCCAAAGATAATCGTTGATGCTTATATGCATCAATCGCCGAAGGACCAGCATCCGACGGCAAATCCTTGAAGAAGTACTACCCGTAGTCTTCTTTCAAACTCCCACTAAGCTATCATGTTAACAGTCAAATTCCCCCTCCAATCCTCGTCAATAGGATGATGGGTCCTCAAAGTTGCCCCGATCGCAACTAACTCCCGTCACGTTAACATTACACCTCTGATAAAATCAACTTACTAATCCTCTTCAATGGGATGGTAGGTCCTCAAAGTCGCTCCGATCGCGACAATCTTGTCACGTTAACATTACACCTCTGACGAATCCCCCCACCACTCCTCTCCAATAGGATGGTGGGTCCCCTCTTGTCATGTTAACGATCACCTCGATAGTCGCACCGTCATTCCCGCAAATGGCGTTGTCCGATCAAGTCGTCATACTCAAATGTCACTGAGCGGCTGATCCTTTTGAGCATTCTAATATATTTAGAACAATGGGTGAGTAGTGACCTACCATGCGATGTGCCACTATTACAGGTTCGTCTTTGCCAAGAAGACAAAGCGGGGTTCGTCTTTGCCCGAAGACAAAGCGGGGTTCGTCTTTGCCCCGAAGATAAAGTCTACCGCAGCGGCCAATCCGCGTGTAGCGGTTGTTATTAAACAACAACTGAATCTATGCCTCTCGGCATAAGGGATTTTATCTCGGTCCCCATTGAGATTAGTCTCGTCTAACTGCGTGGTAGGGTAGTCTATTCCGTGAAAAAAGAAGCCTCATTATTCAACATCGTAGCACTAAGAGAGTTAACTCTCTTAGCACAGCGTTACATGTGGGACGGACTTAGACAATCCATGCTAGCCCGATTCAAGCGGTGTCGGTAAAGGCACATCAAATCGTTGATAGGCGGGGTTTGCTAAAATCCTAGAGGCGATCATTAGCCCGCAGTGAAGAATTCAACTTTATCGAGTTAGTTAGAAGGTTCCGCCTCGTGCCGCGTGACCATGTAGGCAATAAAATTGCCTTGATCCTGCACAAGCAGCTTCGAGAACAAGCAAAAGAGCTTAGGGGCTCATCACGAGTGAAGTCGGGCCCACGAGGAAAGTCGGGCCCACGAGGGTTAAGTTCACCAATGCTTGACTTTACAAAATAGACAAAAGTCGATATCTCTCAAGCCCGGAAGGAATTGGGAAAAATGATCAGAGCAAACCGAACCCTTGGTAGGTTTGGTTGGCTCCGTCTTGTCGAGATAGTCGATTTTCATATATAATTCGTCCAATTAGGCGATGCGGTTTGAAAGTTCGACTGTTCTTAGTAGCATGTTACGGAGCTCATAAAATCAACTCTGGCGGATTTTAAAAGTCATGTCTTAGCGAGCAATGTCCTTAGGTCTTTTACGTGAAAATGGGCGGCGAGGGAAACGAGAGTCCCAGCGGCCTTTGCCACCCATGCGATTTTGGGGCCATTGCTTGGCGTTAAGGAGATCTCGGTGATTTAGATATTGGTGGCTTGAAGAAGATGGCGATGGGGGTTCTCGTGGCCTCTGTTGTCATATATAGGGTCTCGAAGAACCCAACCGGCGGCCAAAATATCGGCCTAGATCTCTCGCGTGATCCTCAATCACGAGATCTGCGGGCGAGATCTTTGGATGTGAAAAGTCACTTTCGAAAGGTGTCGAATCCCAATTTGCCGCGTGGATCACGGATTTAAAGCAAGCGCCAAGAGGTGGGTGAGTCGCGAGGTTAATAACCTTGCCCTCATATTTGAACTCGATGAGGTTGGCGTCGAGCCTCGCCGATAGGCTGTTAGAAAAATTCAAAGTATTCGGACCCACACAGCCTGATTCAAGTCGAAAACTTTGAAGGGGTCTTGTAGGCGATCAAAAATTCTCTGGCGAGGGTCACGCACCTAGTATTAAAGCTTCAAGGCGAGGCTCACTCAAGGGGCAAGGCTCGGCGAGGCTCGCCTACAACATCAAAGTTTGTGAGGCTGCGCCCACAACATCAAAGTTTGTGAGGCTCGCCCACAACATCAAAGTTTGACGAGGCTCGCCTACAACATCAAAGTTTGTGAGGCTGCGCCTCTGACATCAAAGTTTGTGAGGCTCGCCTACAACATTAAAGTTTGACGAGGCTCGCCTACAACATCAAAGTTTGACGAGGCTCGCCTACAACATTAAAGTTTGGCGAGGCTGCGCCTCTGACATCAAAGTTTGTGAGGCTCGCCCACAACATCAAAGTTTGACGAGGCTGCATGCAGACATCGAGAACGATGATCATCCGAGACGAGTTCGCCTACCGTGAACTTTGACTCGCCTTGCAGGCTCGTTATCCGGCGAAGCTCGAAGCTTAACCTCGCCGAATCTAAAGGCCGAAAGCCACAACAACCCGTGGGTTAAGTGGTGGGCATCGATTATGCCCGTCCATATCGATTAACCCACGTTTCCACAATTCTTGCATGCCGATTCGTGCTAAAAGCCCTATAAATGGTGGTGGCAGCCATTAGAAGGAGCTTTTGGAACTTTGGAGATCAACACTTGCGCGAAGAGATCAAGCTCTTCATCGGCAATCTCAAGATCATCGCAGCCTGCTTACGATCGTCAGCGAGAAGCAATCTCAGCGTGAGCATTGAGTGAAGCATCCTATCGCTACAGAAACCCACCTTAAAGAAGTCGAATCAATCTTCTCTTCCTCATGTCGAGAAAATTTGATTGTAAACCCATTCATTCAATCAATAAACTTTCTTCGACCCTACACACACCACCACATTCGTCTTCATACTCGATTACATCTATCATCGGCACCTTGACAAAATCAATACCATCTTCAAATACATATTCATAATCATCCGCGGGTATACTCTTATCCTGTGATCCATAATTTAAAGACCCCTTTCGAATTTGATGCTCTTCCCACTCTTCTTGTTCTGCAAAAGGTTTCATCTTGCGACCATCATTGGTATCCCTGTACCTCTTCAGAGTCACACCAAATCTTTTCTGTTGATTGATACTTCCATTATGATCATAAGCCTCAGGCATCCTATACTCCCTAACATCTTCAATATCCTTCAGGTTCTCATTTGCGAGTGCGCATACTTTCTTCTTGCACTTCAATTCACGTTCTTCTGCCTCGGACCTCTTACCATCTCCAAATAGATACTCATCATCAATGATCTCATCCTTCAACTGCACAAGCTTCTGGTCCCTCCTTTTCTTCAAATATGCTTGCCTTGAAGCTTTTCTTAGATTCGATATATCAATTTCTTCAAGAGCCTCCGATCTCTTCAATGTGGGCTCCTCGTCATCTTCGCTACCATGACTCTCACCATTCTTCCTGGATCTCTTTTTACGAGCATCCATTGCTAATTTATCCGACTCATCATCATCAACATCATCCAATATCAATTTGCACTTGCATTGCTTCTTTGCTAACTGGGCTGCTTCTCTCTCTTGTTCCTCATAACTGCTCAAACCGCCATCGTGTTTTCTGTGAGGAACTTTATCAAACACCTTACGAGCAAAAGCAATGGTGTCCTCGAATGAAGGCATCCCATATTCAACAAGCCTATTCACAAGATCATCGGGTGAAACCAAATCTTCAACAAATTAATAACGTGTTTAGTAACCACGGCAGTTGAATACCCCATTAGAGACATCAACTCATCCGAGACCCAAGTTTTCGGGGAAGCCTCTTTGCCATTGGCATTGGTGGCTCGGCATATTGGCTCTTTTCAAAAAAAAATCTTTACGAGAACCGGAAAGAGAAGAAAGAGAAGAAAGATATCTATTATTTTTCTAAATTATTTCCTTTTGCTTTTCCCCAAAGTTTCCCTACGAAACTAATCCTTTGTTCTCGATCAAGTGCGGGTTGGATGTTGCCAACTCGATTGTCCCCATAATAGGTCCCATAATAGGGCTCCAAAGCAAATGCTATTTGGCTCGCACTCTAGCTTCGCGACCTTGGCGCGGCGTGGATTCATCCGTCACCACCATCAAACCAAACCCGTGACCCTTGGCCGTAGCTAGACCCTTCTCTCCTCGAAATGCTCCCCAAATCTCTTCTTTCCCCAAATCCCTCGGCGAAATTCTTCCCATCTCCCGTCCGAATCGATTGACGACCATCTTGGTTCCGTCGGATTTGGTCCGAGCCATAGCGCCGGCGTAGCGGTCAATCGCTCAACCGGCGTCGTTGAGCAGGTCGATGCCAAGCTAGGGCTCCACCTCTCTTGGGTCCGCGTAAATCAAGACCAAATCGATCATCACCTTCGGCGTCGTTCACCGGCGTCGTTCACCGTAGTCCCCTGACAACAAGACTTCAAAACTGGTACCTTTCCTCTATTTTAATCCATCAAAAATCACCGGCGTCGTTCAAAGTGTGAGGCTGCTAGGGTTCGACCTCTCTCACAAAACCAAGCGGTCGAATTCGTGAGGGTCGCTCATTGGGTATTTATTTTATTTATTTTTTGAATTTTGTTTCTATGTTCATTTAGTTTTGTATTAGAAGATTCTTTGTTTTATCATTGAATTGGGAGTGTCTTTTATCTATCAGAAATGTGATCAATGGATTCATCTATGCAATTCACACGCAGACAATGGATTCATCCACTTTCTCCTTTTTATTTGTGTTAGCGGTGATGGCTTTACTAGAATGTTGCGTTAGCGAGGAGGCATATTTAATCCAAGGTCTTAGCCACGATTATTTAAGTCCAAAAGTGCTGCCTTGTTTATGCTAATGACTCAATTGTGTTTTGCCAATAAAATACAAAGCAATTGTGCTAAAATTATCTTGATTGCGTTTATTTAAAAGTGTCTTGATCGGTTAGGAGGATACTTGTTTTTGTTTCCAATGGTTGAAAGAAATTATAGATCGGCTCCTCTCAAACTTGATTTTTTTGTTTCCAATGGTAGAAATTAAAGATCAGCTCCTTAGGTGAGTGTGTTTGTTATATCTCTACATGTTGATTCATTCTATTGGGTTAATGGTTTCATTTCAATCAAATTGGTTATCTAGTTCCTTTATTAATGGTATACTTGGTCTAAATCTTTCTTCTCTTGTAGAATCATGTCGTCGACATCTTCTCAACAATCATCCTCTTCTAGGCGGGCAAGGTTCTTTGATAGGAGGCTATATGATGCAATGTGGAATCGTCCACCTCCATACGAGATTCCTAATTGCTATTGTGGGATTCCAGTGCAAGTTAAGACTTCTTACACAAGTTAAGACTTCGTACACCTCGAGACATCCGTGTCATCGATTTGGAATTTGTGCTACAAACACTTGTAATTGTTGGACTTGGGTAGATCATGGCGAAGTACCAAGTTACGCTCACGACTCAATGAATATACTTATTCCAAGTATGAAGAGCTTTCAATTGAAAATGAGAATTTGAGATCAAGAATACTGAGGGGAGAAAATGGAAGTTGGAAGAAATATATCCAGGAAAAAGGCTTTGTACTTGGTATTTATGTTGGTTTCATGATGTCTATCTTTCTTGTAATAATATCCAAGTAAGCGTATGTTTTTAGTTTGGACCTTGTAATATTTTGCTAACTCAACTATGTTATATGAAAATCTTTGTTCTATGTTGGTGTTTATATTGGTGTTTATAACTGGTGTTGTTTGAGCAAATTTAGAAATCGTTTATAACTGGTGTTTATATTGGTGTTCTTAATGCTTGGTGAGGCTCTATGTTATCATCGTGAATTAGCATATGTGAACAAGCGATTCCGGTGATTATATTGTTCTTAATGTCCGTTGATGATTCAAATGCTTATATGCATTTCAGCGCTCTTTGCACTTCTTTGCATATGCACAGCGGCGGCTTCCCAGTGATTCAGCGATAGAATGCACAGCGATTCTTTGCTCTTTGCGCTTCTTGCGTATGTACAAGCAAATAACACGAATTACATCCATTTGTTCGTCGTACAAACAAATAACACCGATAAACTAACTTAAATTATTGCTATCTTGAAACCAAAAGTCGAATAACACAGAATTTAATTCTCGGATTACAAAATAAAAGAATTATAAAAGTTACATCCCATAAATTACAAAAGTTAACAGCAGGATATTTGCTCCTATCCTCAACCTGAACAAAAGTTACATCCCATAAATTCTCAGATTACAAAGCTAATCATGCTTGTCCAACAAAGTTAATTGCAACAAAGTTAAACACTAAACTCATTGTTAAGGCATCACATATTGTTTCTCGATCACCATAGGTATGATGCAATCCATACATAGGTGTCAATCCCATTGCATGTAGATCTCGAGGCATTGGATATTGAGTAACACATCATATAGATATAAGAGTGTAGCTATGGTGATTAAATCCTAATATAACATAGAAAATAAAGATGTTGATATAATACAATGGACAATATCTTACCAGCGCATACATTCATTTGATAATTGTTGTGTAATACATTCCCCATGGATGCCGGATGTTTGGTTGTGGCATATAAGCATTTGAAACCATTCTATCTTGTGTGTAGGAAAAACACCCTCTTGTGATTGTTCGGTTTTGTTGTGCGGCACATCAATTTTCTTCTTTCTTAGCCTACTTGTTGGTTTAATTACATTTTTGCCTAGGCCGACCTTTTCCGGTCACGAGATAGAGGATCCAATATGTTTTCATTTTCCTCCTTTTCATACTCCTTTTCTTCTTCCATAAAATCATGATTCTTCTGTACTTCTTTTCCTTTCTGGCTTGATTCAGCAAGCTGTAGTTCTCTAAATTTGGTGTCTATCCATTTTTAACACCCTCACATTCATGGTTGTTTTGGGCGACAGATCGGCAACCTCCTAAATCTGCAAGACATAACTTCGCGATAAGCGTAATTGTTCAGTGTGACAATCCAAGTATTAAATTTGACTTTCATCTTGAGAGGCTCGCCTCATCCTTCCTCCACCGCAGAATATACTTGTGGGAAGAAAGTTGACTTCGTGGCCGGATAAGACGGTAAGGGCATGCCTACATATTATACCTTTAAACACAAACAGCGACAACTACATTGAACTTCACAATCTTTTTCGAAAGGATCTTGTGAAGAATTTAGAATCCTTTTGCGCCCTCCACCAAAAAGCCTCCCGAATGATATACTCAATCACTCCTGCTCCCTCTTGATAGTTTACAATTTCACAATATATCTTTCCGGTTAATTGACGAAACTCTTTAAACTTTGCTAAAGTGTAGACTCCTTGAATTTGATTCTCCATTTCATAAGGCATTGCGGTAACTATTACTTTTGAAAATGACTCTGCATCGGCCCGCATCTCCTTACGCGCCTTGCTTCTCAATGCATTTTCATCTTGCTCAAAGCTGTTTAGGACTTGTTTTGAATTGACATATCCATCAAAGAAAGCATTCATGCTTTCCTTATTGAATACTTGACATTCCCCAAAAACAATTTTTAACAAAACATGGAACCCATCGGTTTCTCCTCTTACAATTCACCTAACCAATCACAATCCTCCAATCCATACATGTCAACCATTTCATTCCATTGTTTTTCAAACTCTTGTGGACTTTGTGTGTCATACACCACTCTTTTCATTGTAGGCCGATGGCTTCAAAATCGGTGTACCTTCCTAACTTTTCTCGACTTTTCTTCATTATGTGCCACAAACACCATCTGTGTCTAGTGTTTGGAAAAACAATCTCAATTGCATTTTTCATGGCTCTTGCTTGTGGTTATTATCCCTTGTGGAGCACATCCATCCATGCATTCAAGCCATTTCCTAAATAGCCATATGAAAGTCTCCGTGGTCTTCTTTTGAAATCAAACCACATCCGAGTAAAATTGATTGCCCATGATGGTTAACGCCAACAAATGGTGCAAATGGCATATCATACTTATTTGTTAAGTATGTGGTATCAAAAGTGATGACCTCACCAAACTCTTTGTAAGCTTCTCTGCTCCTACCATCGCCCAAAATACATTTTTCAAATGATCCTCAGATCCAATTCAATATCAAAATAGAAACTCAATTATCTAGCCATCATCCGAAATATTTCATAATCAAGCATCACCCCGTAGAGGCGTGAAGCGTGATTCATCAACCAAGTTCCCGCAAGCCTTTTCATCACACATGATTCTCATATCCACCGACCTCATGTACGGTGAGCCAAAATTTTTTCATTTTGATTCGGCTTGATCATTCGATTAATTTGATGTCTAACATGTGCACTAATTCTTCGATTCAACGAAAGCGACTTTTACTAGGGCTAAGGCCATGATTATGCTCGAACAACCACGATATTTCTCATTTTCCATCCAAATTTAACTTAGCTACTATCTTCGCATTACACCCAATTCTGTAGCTTGCTTGTGGTTTTAAGGGATTTTGACAAGTACTATTATGTTTGCCAGCTCGACCACATACTAAAGTTATACTTCTAACAATCCCCATTTCATTCTTCCTTCTTGAATGTTTCTTAATTGGAAATCCACTGCTCTTTGCATAGTCTTTGTAAAACTCAAACAATTCATCAATCTCATTAAACTCCATCCCAATTTAGGCTCCATCTGCTCAATCTGCTGATCAGTGTGCTGAGACATCAACCAAGGAATTATTCACGTCATCATCATGTAAATCATCAAATTCCTCAATATTTGTCATGGTCATTCAAATTAATTGATCATCAATAAGATTGAAATCAAGGAATTATCAACCGCTCTTTGAAAATAAAGATTGAATTTAAACGGGATGCAAACTAGGAAGAAGCGGTACGAAATTTAGGGTTTTGATGGATTAAAATAGAGGAAAGGTACACTTTTGAAGTCTTGTTGTCGGGGACTCGGTGAGCAGCAGGTGAAGACAGCCAGCGAAGGTGATGATCGATGGTCTTGATTCTGCGGACCGAGAGTGGAGCCCTAACAGCATCGACCTGAATAGCGCGGTTGGCGACCATGTGGCCAGCCCGGGCGGTTTATTATCTAAGCGAGCCTTGGTAGGTGCGGAATCGCTACCAATGATCGAAGAGTGTCTCCGCTGGTCTGCGATTGAAAATGCGACACTACTTAGTTGGGCAAGCGATATCGTCATTTCTAACGTAAATCCCGTTCGGTGTTCATGGCCAGCCAGCCTCTATGAATTGGCTGGCGAAATGGGCTTTACTTTTGTCCCGGTATGACCGCACTTCAAGCGGCGAAGTCAATTAGGGACAAGCCATCTGCGATCTTTTGGCGGCCAACCCAACAAAGGATACGGTGAACTATTTGATGATCTACGGATGAGACCCACGAGGTTAACACTCTGCACCAACGGGTGTGGCATTTATATTTTGATGGAGCGTCCGAGCTACCAGCGTGGCGGCGCCCGGATGTTCTAAGATCTCCGCGGTCGGAGTAGTCTTAGTTTCCCGGGGAAGCATGTCATGCCTCGGGCTTATTCACTAGCGAGCCTGCTCTAACAATGTCGCGAGTACAGCGCTCCTCATTGGACTTAGCAGCTAAAGAGCTGGGGTAGAGTATCTCG
>WHSE01000262.1:0-32011 GCA_012295165.1 Asparagus setaceus
TAAATTCTCAATTTACACGGCTTGATGCTTAGTAAAATAAGTTTAAAACAAGCAGGATATCAATTAAGCACAAGTAAAAAATCTTATAGCCCTTTTTAGTTGAGATCGTTCTCTAAAGAATTTATTATAGAGATATGAAAGAGCGATGATGATTTTGAATTCTAGGGCAATACTCCTCGACAGTTGATGATGGGATAACTAAGAAAGTGATGAGAGGTGATCCGAGAAGCTCCTGAGAGATGACAATGAGAATCCTTCTTCAAAACTTGAACCCCTAGCTTTCTCTCTCTTTCTCTATCTTTTTCTCTCTCAATTAGGTTAGAAAGTTCTACCAAAAATGAGAGAAGAGATTTTCTGTATCACCTTCAATAAGCGACTGGGATTTAATCTTGAAAAACTGAATTTTCTTCCAGCCTCGTCAATGAGCATAGCCTCATTGATGAGCCCCCCAGCTCATCGATGGCCAATTGCTCTATGTATTTTTCCTATTAATAGAGCAAATTTAATCGATGAGTTTAGCAACAATCTCATCGATGGGCCATGATACTCATCGATGAGTATAGCTCATCGATGAGCAATGATAGTCATCGATAAGTATTATTCTTGATGCACTATGTTAAGCTAAAATCCACTTCTTTTGACATCGATCTCGATTCTATCTTGTATAAACCTGTAAAAATCATCTCAAACACAAGTTAGACCAATATGAAGGTTTGTTTTTTTTAAGAGGAGCCCCAACCAAGCGTTAGATCATATATAAAAGTAGATATACTAAAGAGATTGAGAATTCTCTTGGATGATTTTGTATTAAGCAATATATATATATATATATATATATATATATATATATATATATATATATATATATATATATATATATATATATATATATATATATATATATATATATATATATATATATATATAGACACACACACACACACACATGTCATGTCAATCTATCTCCTAGGAAAAGGCAAATCAAATCCCTATAATTATCTACATTCTAAATATAGATAATTGACATGAAAAAAAATAAACAAGAATATGGAAGGAAATAAGCAATAATTCCTCCAATACTCCCCCTCAAGTTAGCCGGAGGTCATGCGGCCCAGACTAACAACTCATGAAAATGATGCCTTCCAAGTGCTTTAGTGAAGATGTCATTAAGCGAAACTTGGAGGAAATGGGTCGCTGAATGAGTGCTTTGGATTGGATGTGCTGGCAGATGAAATGACAGTCAATTTCGATGTGTTTGGTATGCTCATGGAAGACCGGATTAGCTGCAATATGTATGGCAGATTGGTGTTCGCGGTAAAAGTCGGGATGATTGTCATTGATTTGAACTTGCTACGGCTTCTTTGGCCTACAACAAAATTCAAAAGAAATGCCTTTTATTTTAAAGGCATACAATCAAAAAGATTACAACTTTTATCCTTTTGAACAAACACGAGGATCTGTTATGTCGAGGTCCTGGCTTGCGTGGAGTTCTTTACCTGTCTTGGGGACTTTTGTGTCCGTGGACCACCGCAATTCGATCAGTAGGGCAGGGTTACGGAACCTGAGGCGTCACGAGGGCTCGTTCCAGAAGCAGACGCCTAGGGATCACACTCACGAAGGAGAGGATGGCCGGGGATCACACTCACGAAGGAGAGGATGGCCGGGCGGGTGAGATCTACTAGGAGAAATCACAGCTATCCACGAGATTAAGGCGAAGCTTAATCTAGAGGTATCGTAGTTCGACCGAATTGATTACCTTCCGCTTGTAGATCGGGCGTCGGTGAACTTGTGCTCGCCGGTGCTTTCCGGAACCGTCGTCGGCCCTTCGTGGATCTCGCAAGAATTCCTCTGAAAGTCCCGAAATCCGGCTCGAAAATCCAACCAAATCCGATCTGCGAAGACACCCCTATTTATCGAATCGAGGGGTGTTATGGCTCGACCGCGGTAGAGCCGCTCGACCTTGGCCGAGTCACCTCGGCCAAGTTGGCGGGGTGGCTCGACCAAAGTGGCAGAGCTACCCTAAACCCTTGGTGAGGTGCCTCGGCAAGTTGGTAGGTGGCTCGACCAAAGTGCCGACCACCTCGACCACTTGGTCGGTACCTCGACCAAGTTGGTAGAGGCGCCGCTCTCGCCGTTTTCGCGTCGTTTTTCCGTCGTTTTCGGCGTTTTCCGTCTCTCGGGCTTGGGTTCGTCGTACTTGATTAGAGACTAATTATTGGTTCGTTCGGTTCAGCGGTCACGAAATCCGATCGTCCGTTCAAGTCGGGTTTAAAGCGGGTGCTTGTGCGCTGTGGGTTTCTGAGTCGGGTTGGCGTCTCAACCATTCGACGTCCATTATCATTCGATGGGTTGTCATTCGCCGACTCCCGTCCGCGAGTTGGTATCGGGGATCTTGTAAGTATTTTTTAGCGCCCTCTGATACCCCTCCAAAGCGTCTGGTCTCGATTCTTGATGAGTGCGGGATGCTTTGGACATGATGTTCGACGCTTGATTCGGCGAGGGTCCCAAAAGATAGCTTCAAGTCTTGATTCTTCGGACCATCCGGTTCTTTGTAGGATTTCTGATAAGATCACGGTGCTGCATTTATTGTCTGACCGCTTGTTAAAATCTTGATTCGAAGCTGGTGGATGAGTTTTGTTTGTAACTCGTGTCGGTTGGTTTGTTGTTTGACTAACCATCAGACTTTTGGACTTATCCGTATGTCGGCGAACTCCTTGTTGGCGACATGTTGGTTGTGTCGAATACATGGAGTTTCATAACCCTCAGTCGGCTATTTCTTCCATCATCACGTGTGTTGTTGGTTTAACCACAGCGGGAGGACTAATCTTTTCATGGAGATATCCTCCCAGGATTCCTTGTCGAAGCAAGAGACCATTTAGCTTTCAACCATCGTTCTAGCCTTCAGTCGGCGAGTGTGATGCTTTGACCGTGGTTGGGATATGATTATCCGCAGTGGGAGAAGTTTCTTCGGGACTAGACCCGTTGCCCAGTGTCAACACGACTTTCATGCCTCGTCAGCTTGTTCCTCTCTTGGATGTTATGGTGGGAGGAAATTAAGGGTTATTGAGTTATCCTTAAGAATATGGTTTTATTCTCCAGGAACTCCTCGTTGAAAACTTGGAAATAGTTTATACTCGTAATCCTAGTTGGAGTAGGATTAGGCGACGCGTTGATTTGCGTCGGTGCAATCCGTCTGATCGAGTTATCCTAAGAATATTTCTTGTGAGAATATCCTTAGGGAACTTCTCGACAAATTAGGAAGCGGTTTATACTCGTAATCCTAGTTGGGTAGGATTAGGCGTTGATTGGCGTCGAGGGTCTTCGCAAAGTGTTATTCTGAATAAATCTTGAGAATCCTTCGGATATAGCGGGGTAGGAGCCAATCAGCGGACTGATTTGGCTATCTTGACATCAAATAAGATTCCAATTAGGACTCCTAATTAGGGGCTGATTAGAGTCCTAATTAGGATTGATTCGACCCATTAGGAGTTGTTATAAATACAGTACTCCTCTATTCTTGACCTAGGCGGCCCCCTATGCTCTCTCTCTCTTGTTTTCATCTAAGCTTCTGCCGTCTTATCTTCCTCGATCAACAAGGTATGCACGAGAGTTTACAAGGTCTTTTCATCTTTTTCTTCTCTCTTTTTCTTGTGCATCGCGGGTGCTGCCGGGGAGAAGGGCCGAGACATGGCGACCGGCCGGTACCATGTGCATTCGGCCGAAGCGCCACGGCGGCCCGGCGCCGACTTCGGCCAAGTTGGTAGAGGCTGACCATTGTCGAGCCACCTCGGCTAACTTGGCCCGGTATTCGACGACGGCGGCTTAATTGTAAATAGGGGGGATGGTGAAGGGGGATTTTTTTGGGACTTGAAGGATTTTTTAGGTAGCGGTTTAGAGGGACTTTGGAGGAATTCTTGCGAGATCCACGGCGATCGGCCTTACCGGTTCCGAGCACCGGCGAGCACAAGTTCGATCGGCGTCGATCTACAAGCGGAAGGTAGCGAATTGGTCGAACTCTGAGATACCCTCTAGATTAAGCGTCTTAATCTCGGGGATAGCGTGATTTCTCCTAGTAGATCTCACCGCTCGGCGATCCTCTCCGTGAGTGTGATCCCGAAGGCGATCCTCTCGCCGTGAGTGTGATCCCCTTAGAGCTTTGTTTCCTTGAAGCGAGCCCTGCGTTATAGTTCCGGGCTTCCACGGATCCAATTGGGTGGTCCCCGGACACAAAAGTCACGCAGGGCAAAGAACCCATGGCGAGGACCTCGATATAGCGAGATCCTGCGTGTTTGTTCAAAGGATAAAAGTTGTAATCTTTTTTGATTGTACGCCTTAAAATAAAAGGCATTTCTTTTGAATTTTGTTGTAGGCCAAAGAAGCTGTAAGCAAGTTCAAATCAATGACAATCATCCCAACTTTTACCACGAACAAGGCGACCACCGATGGGAGCCACCGGCCTGGTCGAGAGGGTCGTACATGGCCAGCAGTTCTATCCGGTGGAGAGGGTCGAGTTCGACCAAGAGAAGTTCGAGGAGTACTTGTCCTCACCCTCTTCCAAATCCGGTTCCCCATAGCTCAAGAAGGTCAGTAGCAGGGAGCCGATGGGCCTCGATGTAGAGTAGGGGCCGGAGTCCAGCCGAGCTCGGCGATGCAGTTGGGACTACAAGCCCGAATGAAGCCGATGGCCAGCCCGCACTCTCAAAGCGAAAGCCCGCCAGCGGCGACAAAGCATGGCGCAAACATGCCAAGGCCATGCAATCCGTGGATGGGGTCGCTATGAAGCGGATCTAAGATCGAACTTCGCGAGGCTCGGCCTCAAGGAATCGGCAGTCCATCAAGCCGTCAACCAACGAGTGGGTCCGTGTCAGCGGAACGCTCCACGCTTCGAGGCGTATCCGGCGTCGTGCACTCTTGCACAAGCGGCGTTGGTACAACAAGCTTCGTGGAGTGAAGGTGGTAAAGAAGCGTAACATACCACCGGTTTGGAGGCCCAAGTCGGCGGTGCCCCAACCCGGTAGCGGCCCCAAAACCTAAGGCGCCCACTCCGGTTCTGTCCCGACACTTAAGCGAAGGCTACAGGCGTTAAATTGGCGCCAAAGTCCAGAGTCCAGGCACTTTCAAAGTGTGGGTATGCAGCTCGAGCCAGGTGGGGAAGGCGACTACCACCACCAAACCAACTATCAAGGATCGTCTAGGTCCTTTAAAAGAATCACGGGTCACTCCTCATGCGGTCGTATCGGCTCCAATAGGGCGAAGACTCCTGCGGCCCCTCTATCGGATTGAAAATCGAAGTCAGAAGTGAAACTTCGCCCATCGGCGAAGTCTAGGCGAGTCACTTCGGAAGCTTCGATGGAGTTGCCGATCCCGGGAGAGCGTTTTCATCGGCGATGAGGGCGTTATGCGAAGATCGATGCCAACACTGCTTGTCACTTTCGATGTAGCGAGTTATACTACTGATGCGGGAGTGCGAAGAAGGCTCGAAAAACTCTCGGCTTCGTCACAATCATGTTTGTGCTCTAAGCTCATCAAAGCGGTGCTCTCGGAGTGTAAGTGTAGCCGAGAAACTCGAAGGGTCTCGGTCTTCGAGAGACTTAATACCGACATGAAGACCTAGGTCAAAGGCGATTCATAAAGGATGACATCGAGAGAGGATGAGTTGCGAGAGGTCACTAATAATATGACGACAAAGAACCATCGTCACGGGCTATTCCCGGCGCGCATAGCGACTAACTTCGTTTGCGGTCGGGACTATCAAGCGGTCGAATCGATAAACTTGAAGGGATACCCGCGGAGGATGATCGTCGGATATTGGCTCCTAATGCGCTCGATCATCGTATCTAGCGAAGGAGCCCCAAAACACTTATGATCGATGCAGATCAAGTGGCTAAAATGCTAGGCGGCGTTGAATAAACAGCGGGAAAACTTCAAGTTAGAGATGGAGTTGGCCATGCGGGCGATGAGAAAATGCATGACCAACAAATCAAGCCTTGACAAAACATCAAGGTGAATCGAATCGGCGCATCAGCGTCGATGAAGATGATAGCGATTGGTCGGAGGAAGCACAAAGAGGATGATAACCCTCACGAACCGGCGCAGCTGGGCATAATGTAGATGTTGTTTGCTCATGAAAGCGACAAGATCAAAGACCTGGAGAGCAAAATCAACTCATTGATTTCCGCTCAGGAGCTGAAGAAAACCGGCATCCCTTGCCCATATCCTAGGGAGTGGGAATCAATCCCATACCCGGCAAAGTTTAATTTAATAAACTTCACACCGTTTGACGGGAAGGGTTCCCCGACGCAGCACTTGATTTATTTCAAGTCACACCTGGGGGTAATATCCGGAAACGAGCCTCTGATGGTTCGGTCATTCGTTGGTACCGCCGGGGCTGCCTTCAATTAGTACCGCCGTCTCAAGCGGGAGCATTCCGCAGTTGGGCGACATGGAATCTAGTTTCCTCACCCTTTCCGGCGATCTGCGAAGTATCGATCGGGCGTTGCTCGATGAAGCGAAAAGCGGAGCCGTGGATATCTTTGTCAAGCGATTCGGAACAAGGCAATGGCTGCCGGGATCAATAGCGAGAGAGTTCATCCTCCAACACCGCGTAACTTATCGATAGATGTGCTGAGCAATGGGTACAACACCATCGATAGCGTGGAAGAACTTGAAGGTTCGTGGAGAACAAAAAATTCCTCAAAAGGAAAAAGCGAAGAGGCGGTGGCAATGAGAGCTCCGGCGTAATTTTGTCCCAAGGAAAGAAAAGGCAAAAGGCAGCGTTCGCGAACCAGCGTTCCTCAACAGCGGCCAGCCCAATAGCGACAGGCGCCGCGAGGCACAATCAACGTGGCAACACAGGCCACAGAAAAGGCCTCCGGAGCGATTCCGAAGTCCTATTCCTTTAGGGGCGGCGAGATTCGGTCTCTTCAAATATCTTGTCGAAAATAACAAGATCAAACTCCCTCGATTCGAGAATCAAGAGGAAGCAATGAGGGCGAGCGACCAAAATCTGCGGCGTATCACGGGCAATTCATCACCTACTAAATCTGTTTATTAAGGACAAAATCCGGCTTTAATTGATGTAGGGGTCATCACTATGAAGCCGTCCAAAGAAAAGAAGGTCGGGCGAATCACGGTGTCCATAAGCTTTGGGTCAGTACCGTTGACATGGTTTGAACCTAAACCCGATGGTCAAAGTCGCAGATGAAGGCGGTGAATGGCGACCCACAAACAACGCCGAAAGGACTTGTATCATATCTGACCCCAAATGGCGAAGTCTGTGGATCCACCGACACAGCGAGGATGAGCAATGGGTAGCCTCTTCTTCATGAAGAAAAATCAAAGCGGAAGGAAAGGCATGCCATGCTACTTCCGCAATTACGGAGGAGATAGCGAGCAGTGGTAACATTCGGTTATCAGAAGGAACACGAAGCCACCACGCGAGGGCGGACCACGAGTACAAATACAAGTACGGAAGTCCCCAACCCTAATGCCAAAGCGGCTCGAGTTGGGGTACCAACAAATCCCCTCACTCGTCGAGAGAAAGCGCAAGGTGGGCTGCCAAAGAATCCGAGCAAGCGGCCATAAAGTTCGACTCGGCGGTCTCGGTTCAATCACCCGATTAGAAGAGACAAGCGGGAAGCTCAACTCCCATATCGCTTGCGTTATGGCCCAATTGGCTAATATTCCCGCCGGATCACTCTTCTGAGTTCTTTGCGGTTGTCAAAGGCGAGAGAAGCTCTTCAAAGCCCTCGCCGATTCGAAGTCTTCCTCACCAGTTAAGCAGAGTCGAGAAAATTGACAACAATGCAACCTTGCGGCTAAACACTTCCCATCACTTTTACAAGGAGGATATGCGGGCGAATTCAAACACGATAGGCGCTATACTTCCGCGGGTATATTGGCTCTAGTGAAGTTAGCAGGATCCAAGTCGATCCGGGGTTCATTATGAGCATCATGCCCTCGCCTCATGTATCATCTTGGAATCCTGCCGGTATGGTGCGTCGGCGAACATGATGATCTACGGGTTTAACACGGTGGTCTCGGCGCTTGGTAAAATCGGATAAAGTGCCAAATGGGGACTTAAAGTCGAAGTCTGCTATGTGATTGTGAGACTTCCTATAACTTATTGTTGGAGTGGACCTTGGATCCGATAGCGTTATAGTCCCATCTACTCTTCATCGGTGTCTCAAATATGTGAACCACGAATAATGAAGTCAAGGCGGTGGTCGCGGACAAACAACCGTTTAAGGGGATGGAGAATTATTTCAGCGATTCTCTCCTCTACGGTAATGAGTCGGCGAATCATCGGCCCAAAGGCAGACGGTGAAGAAGGCGTCACGAAGCGGGCTTGGTTATAGTGGTGGTTTTGTTTTGAATGACATTGTACCCCTTGTAATCAATCTTGGCGATGAAGAATGTCGGATGAACATTATAATTGGCAAATTGCCGATGAATCAATAAATGGCGATTTAGAGTATCCTTTGTCTTTGAATGATGTGATGGCGAGGTTTATACAGATCGATCGAGTTGCACACAGCTTCGGTCATATTGCTTTACAGCGATTCGAGACTCCTTTGGGACAACACTTTCGTCATCCACGAAGATCAAGTAGTGAGAAAGACTTGGTTTTACGGAAAAGGAGATGAGTTCAAGCGAATCATTTCTTTGAAGAAG
The DNA here is from genome assembly GCA_012295165.1 of Asparagus setaceus. Taxonomy (NCBI): domain Eukaryota; kingdom Viridiplantae; phylum Streptophyta; class Magnoliopsida; order Asparagales; family Asparagaceae; genus Asparagus; species Asparagus setaceus. Next base: position 8,674 of record WHSE01000262.1, read on the forward strand.
ATGAAGATGATAATGGGCCTATCCTCCACATTCGGATATAGTCGAAGACAGGTATCATGAAGAAGTGGGGTACAACTTGACACAAGGGAAGGTCTATGTTTTGGCGAGGTCCTCGAGTCCCTCCTAAGCGGCATATGTCCCAAGAAGCGGATAATTACTATGCATTTAGAAGGATTGGGATCTGAATCCTCCTCGAAGATGAATGCTCATGGTGATTGATAATAATCCACCAATGAGGAAGGCGGACATTATCGATTCTTGACTTGGGATTACGACACCAGCCTCGGGGAAGCTTTCAAGGCTTTGATGTCAAATATGGCTACGGTCGATCCTGCTACTATTGAGAGTGATGAAGATATGCCAACATGGGAAGACCCATGGATCCATCAACTCGAGAAGCGGTTTGGGGATAGGTTGAACAAAGAGAACCCCCACTAAGGCGAGGTAGTCGAGGTTAATATGGGTGATGAAGAGCATCCTAAGCTCATAAACATCACAATACTCTTCCCTCGGAAGAGAAGGAAGAGTTGATTGCCTAATCGGGGAATATCGATGTATTAGCACGGAGTTACGAGGACATGCGGGACTCGACCTAATGTGGCGACACATCGCCTCAACATCAAGATGGATGTCAAACTGTCAAGCAACGGCAAAGGCGGTTTAGTCCACAAATATTGCAATGACGTTGGCGAAGTGAAGAAACTCATAGAATCGGGATTCATCGGAAATTCAACATCCGGTTGGGTGGCGAATATAGTCGGTCATGAAGAAGAATGGCTCGATTAGGATGCATTGCGACTTCTGAGATCACGAGCGGCTTGCTGAAATGACTTCCTCTTCCAATCAGCGATGTCATAGTTGACAATACGTGTGGATTTGAAGAATGTCATTCATGGATGGTTTCGGGTTACAATCGGATCAAGATGCACCCGATGGCGTAAACACCGCGGCGTTGAGCGCCCATCGGTATATATTGCTACGGTCATGGATTCGGCCTCAAAATCGGTGCCACATATCGTGGCGATGGCGGAAATTTTCGGGATCATCTCGGAAAGCGGTCGAATGCTACGTCGGCGACTTAGTGCGTGGCGTGACAAGGAGATCACATCAAAGATCTTAGAGCGGTATTGAGCATCATGCGAACTCATCGACTAAAGATGAATCTGCCAAATCCTTCCTTGGGATGTCGGTGGCAAGTTCCCGGCTTTGTCGTCACTAATAAAGGAATCCATGTCGATCACGAAAGTAAAGGCGATTCAAGAGTTGCAACCTCAGAAATGCGAGAACTTCGAGGGGTTACAAGAGGCGATTGGCGTACATCCGGCGGTTCATATCGAACCTATCAGGGAAGTGCCAACCATTCTCAAAGTTGAATAAGAAGAGCGTGTCATTTATTTGGGGCGGCGCTGCCGAGCATTGAAGAGATCAAGTCTTATCTCGCTAAACCTCTGTTCTTGTTGCGCGTCGGAAAAGTTTTGATCACGTCAAGGCAGCGGATCACTCGTTAAGCGCCTTACTGCGCGGGGCGATGGCGGCGGTCCGCGAGCGAGCGATGTATTACAGGCGAACATTAGTCTTTGAGTCTCGATACCCAATGGTTGAAGCGGTGCCTTGCATTAGTGTTACGAATTGAAAAATCACGGCACTATTTAGTCGGACGAGGCGATTTATGTTATCTCTAATGTAAATCCGGTCGAATATTTATGACCAGGCCCCAATGAGTTGGCGTTTGGCGAAATGGGCCTTGCTCTTGTCCCAATATGACTTGCACTTCAAACAACAAGTCGGTCAAAGGACAAGCGATTTGCGATCTCTTGGTACTTGACCGACAGCGGGCTGATTGAGCTATATGATGATCTTCGGATGAAGTCCAAGAAGTCAACACTACATCGCACCAACAAATATGGCGTTTGTATTTTGGCCGAACTTCGAGCTACCAATGTGGCAAGTGCCCGGGATGTTCTAAGATTTCAGCGTCGGGGTTGTCTTAGTTTCCAGGAATCATGTCATGCCCGTGCTTATTCACTCACGAACCTTGTTCAATAGCGTAGGCGAATACAACGCTACTTATCGGACTTAGCCGCCAAGGGGGAGTCGAGTATCTCGAATGGCGATTCTGGCCCGATAGTTAAGCGGTCGTGGTGACTACGAAGTTAGGAACCACGATCAGTCCCCTATCATCGGTAGCGATGGAAATGGCGGACTCGTTGAAGAATTCTTCATCGAATATATCCGCGCCTCGAAGCGGCATGCGGATGCTTGTGGCGTTAGGCGTGTCGTTAGCACAACCGAGACCGAGCAACTAGTTCACGGTCGGGACTCACCAACTCTTGTACCATATATAATGAGGCACAAGAAGATAAGGGGTAGTTACAAAGAGGTACATGCAACCCAAACTAAGTTGGAGCCGAAGATTGGCTTTCCTATCATCGATTCGTCTTACATGGTATTACGCGAGAAGGCGTGAAGGAAAAGTCAATCCGGCGAAGAGCTCAATTCTTTACGACCGAGACCCGGATGTTATATGGCGAAGTGCGATGGTCTTTACTCCGATGCCTCTCAAACAAGAAGCGAAGAGGTCGCCGGGAAGCACGAAGGTGAATGTGGTGCACACCGGCTGGTCCCAAGCTCTATGATCGAATCGGGGAGAATGGGCTACTTTTGGCCCAATGATTAATGGCCAGCGATCGATGCATTTCGGAAATGCCACGTGTCAAATTCCGCGAATTATATGCATCGACCTCTGGCGGTTGCATCGCCGCCACATCACGGCCATTCGAGACATGGGAATGGGCGTTGTAGGTCCCATTTTCCTCCGTCGATCAAAGCGTCGGTTTATTCTAGCGATCACCGTACTTCTCCAAGTGGGCGAAGCAATCCGTGAAAGAAGTAAAGTACCGTCATCAAATTTATCAAACACCATGTCATCTATCGACATGGTGTCCAAGCGGATCGTGCATGACAGCGTCCCCAATTCATCGGCAATTCCTTCATCGGGTTTTGCGAAAATTCAAGATACAAGATGTCTATCAGCGGCTTATAATCGGCGACAAATGGATTAGCGAGGCGTTCAACAAGACAATCATCAAAATTAGCCGAAGCTTGTGAAGAATAACAAAGCGAGGCGGGATGATAAACTTCGGGCTCACGGGCATATCGCTGCTGCGATACGCCGCCTTAGCGGGAGCCCGTACTCCACGGTTTCACGGTGTGAAGCGATTCTCGTTGGAAATCGAGTTGATCACCGCGCCGCCCTTTCAGCGGAGATGGCGATTGAAGAACAACATCAAGCGTCTCGAAGAGCTTGAGATGTTAGATGAAAGCGCTGAGGCTCAACAATGCATTGAGTTCTACCAAGCTAGGATGTGAGGGCTTTCAACAAGAAAGTCACGACAGCGGAGTTTCAAGAAGGAGATTTGGTCCTCATTTGCTCGGCGACCGATAATCCTCACTTCGAAAGGTAAATTGAACCTAAATGGGAGGGCCGTTTGTAATAGAAGCGGTCTACTCTGATTGGTATCGCCTAATTACCCAAAATGGCGAGGCAATTAATCTTAGATAAATGGGAAGTTCTGAAGAAATACTACCCTTAGTATCCGGGATAACCCGTTCGACGGGAAGTTCCTCGTGGGATGTTTCACCCACTTTCATGAGGATAACCTAGATTTGTCCTCCATCATAATTTCCCCACCGATCAAATTCCTTGGCGGTAGGTCCATAAATTCTACGGTACATTACCAAAGTCCCTCTTGATTCCGTCTATAAAACAAGAGGTCCACTCAAAATCCCTTTCCATTTGGAGATAAATTTTTCCTCTCCAAGCGTAAAATCCCGTGTCAAGCGGAAGGGTTCCATCTTCATCTTAGGTAGCGCCCGTGAAGGTATCTTGTAGGGATTTTCGAGACCGGGTTGTCCTTTGAAGGTCACAGAGTCTCTTCGGTTCTCGGTGGAGATCCCTCTTAGTTCCATCCTTCATCTTAGGTAGCGCCCGTGAAGGTATCGTGGATTTTCAAACCGGGTTGTCGCGCGAAGGTCACGAGTCTCTTCGGTTCTCGGTGGAGATCCCACTCTTAGTTCCATCCTTCATCTTAGGTAGCGCCGGTGAAGGTATCTTGTAGGGATTTTCGGACCAGGTTGTCGCTGAAGGTCACGAGAGTCTCTTCGGTTCTCGGTGGAGATCCCACTCTTAGTTCCATCCTTCATCTTAGGTAGCGCCGTGAAGGTATCTGTAGGGATTTTGGACCGGGTTGTCGCTGAAGGTCACGAGTCTCTTCGGTTCTCGGTGGAATCCACTTTAGTTCCATCCTTCATCTTAGGTAGCCCGTGAAGGTATCTTGTAGGGATTTTCGGACCAGGTTGTCGCCCTAAGATCACTGAGTCTCTTCGGTTCTCGGTGGAGATCCCTCTTAGTTCCATCCTTCATCTTAGGTAGCGCCGGTGAAGGTATCTGCGGGATTTTCGGACCGGTTGTCGCTGAAGGTCACGAGTCTCTTCGGTTCTCGGTGGAGATCCCACTCTTAGGTAGCGCCGGCGAAGGTATCGCCCGGGATTTTTAGACCAGGTTGTCGCTTTGAAGGTCCTGAGTCTTCGATTCCTCTGGCCAATTTTGCTGTGGTTTCGATGCGAGAAATAGAACATAAAGTTCCTCCCCTCTCACCAATTTTCGGTTGGTCATTCTTCGGTCAAAGAAGACACCAACGTCTTGGGGTATTTTATCGAAGCCTAAGAAGGGATAAACCAGCGCCTCACCGCAGCGTTGCGGTTTAGTCTTTCTCCGATTGAAGAAGACACGAGGTTAGATCTTGAGGTATTTTATCCGAAGCCTAAGAAGGGATAAAGCGGCCTCCACAGCGTTGCGGTTTAGTCTTTCTCCGATTGAAGACACAGTGCGATTACGGGTATTTTATCCGAAGCCTAAGAAGGGATAAAGCCAGCGCCTCACGCAGCGTTGCGGGTTAGCCTTCAGTGAAAAGGCGAAGTCATGTATTCAACATCGTAGCATTAAGTCTAAAGAGTTTCATTCTTTTAGCACAGCGTTGTGTGTAGAGCGGTTTAGATAATCTACATGCTAGCGACTCAAGCGGTAGTTGGTAAAGGCTCATCAAACCCGTTGAAGTGGGGTTGGCGATAACCCTAAAGCGGCGCTCACACGGCGTTGCGGTTTAGTCTTTCTCCGATTGAAGAAGACACGAGTTGATTACGGGTATTTTATCCGAAGCCTAAGAAGGGATAAAGCGGCCTCGCCTTGGCGTTGCGGTTTAGTCTTTCTCCGATTGAAGAAGACACGAGTTTGATTAAGGTATTTCATCGAAGCCTAAGAAGGGATGAGTCTGCTTGGCTCGCGTTAGGTGGTCTCTTGCGTAAAGAGTATAAACCTATGTATTCAATATCATAGCATTAAGTCTAGAAGAGTTTCATTCTTTTAGCACAGCGTCACGTCTTGGAGCGGATCTAGATAATCCATACGCTAGACTCAAGCGGTAGTTGGTAAAGGCTAATCAAACCCGTTGATGGTGAGGGTTTGCCAAAATCCTATAAGTATTATGGTTAATTATTTGTGAAGTAAAAGAATCATAATAAACAATGAAGGGAATGGATCTTATTCATTTGAAGCAAATATAGAAGGAGCTACTGTTTAAGCATCAAGTCTATGATAAAATTTGTTATTATAGACCTGGTGGAGTTCTCCACCTGTCACCGAAAAAGCGCCTCATCGGTATTCCTTCATTGGGCGCAATCTAGTAATGTAAAGGCGAGGTCGGCTTTGGCGGCTAGTTTTTCCTCTGTTTTGTTCGAACCGAGCTTTGGCTTCCTTCTCAAGTTCCTCTTGAGTTAGCGGCAATAGCGGCGCATGTTCGGCCCTTCGCCTCGAGGACTTGCCTTTCACGTTCGATGGCATCACGGACTCTGAGCACTCCGCAGCGTGAAATTCTTCAAAGTCTTCTCCCCGAGCGGTCTTGATTCACGTGCGATTGACATGGGGTGGTACAGGTCTATCGGCTTATTTGCAAAGTGGCGCCATTCATATGAGTTGAAAAATGATCTCTTGCTCCGATATTTTCCTCTCGCGAAATCGCATTCACGAGAAGCCTTGATCAGAGCCTCATAGATGAGTCGTCCACCTCATTGCATGAATCAAAAAGGCTAAACTCTACGGTATGCAAGAGTTAGCCCGGCTAGTGAGCTTTGCTCTAGCGATTAACTAGGCGAGGGCCACACGCGAATTTCCTCAAACTACTCAATATGAATGGGCTGAAGACCATAAAGGTCGCCCATCTAACCTCGATAATAGAATCGCTTTGTTTCAAACCATTCTCCAACGGTGAAGAGACCTATCCGAGCTGAATCGAGGCAACAGATTTTTGCCGGGGCAATCTCGGCGATAGGTTGAATCCGTGGAAGTGGTCCGTCAGGTTAACACGAGGCCTCCACCCCCTATACTCGAAGGGTTGGGAAACCACAGTTTCGGCCAGAGGTATGGGGAAAGCGGTCCCGGATGATGAGCGATCCCTGGACTCATCATCAAATTATGATAGTAGGCTCGAGCTTCAGCGGGTTTCCTCCTGGTGTTAAGCCTGCATGTGGTTCGCTTCCTCGGTGGAAAGAGGTGTTCTCGGATGACCTTAAGAATGAGGCTTGACATTTGGAGCCCAAAATAGGAGAATCGTCCCGGGCATCCGTCTACAAGAGAACAAAGAATTGCGATTTGGAGGAATATCTTAAAAAATAAAAGCGGCATAAAGGCGTAGAACTCTTCGGCCCATGAGATTGAGTCGACCTTATAGCGAGGTATGGCGATTTCATCCGTGTCGAATACGGGAGAGCGATAAATATATCGCGTAAACAAAGCGGCAATATATCGTTCAGGGACAAAGTGCGGTATGAAATCCTCCCGTTAAAGATATCAAGGCGGGTGATAAATGAAGCCTCAATCCTCCCGCGAAGGAATTCGGCTCTTCCCAATCGCCTCACAAAGAGGAGAAGCGAAGCGGGGAATCAAGTAGCGGGATAAACACAATCTGAAGCGTCGGTCCCCAAAAGGAGGATTCGGCCCTTCAGCGCCTCGAGAAGAGGAAGCGAAGCGGGGATAGCGCATATATGCGAGAATATGATCTTGGCGCACCGCAGAAAGAGGCAGCATTCGATGCCGTCGCGAGTTGATCGACCCACAGGAACATGAGATCTTGGCGACGCCGAAAAACGCAAAGAAGACAAATAGAGTCAAATATCACGGTTGAAATCAATAAGTCCGGCAAAAAGAGGCCGTTTAGTCCAGGTCGTGGCTCGGCCACAGCCAAGGCACAGCGTACCCCAGCTCAGCGAATAGCGAACGCATGAGAACCGAGGGCCGATCTTCGGCGAGACCGGTAGCGCCAGGCGCTTCAGTCCGAGGAGCAGCGGCGGCCTTCAGCGGCACCAATGAAACTTCGATCGAGGAACCAGCGGCCAGCTCAGCCGAGGAGCCGGCGCCTTGAACGCGGTCGAGGAGCCCGGCGACTGGCCTTCGGCAAAGACAGCGAAGCCTTCGGTCGAGCGAGCGGCTTAACTCCGGCCGAGACCAGCGAGCGCTTCGGTCAGTAGAAGCGACCCAGCTTGCCAAATCGCCGCCGCCTAAGCGCCGCTACTCGCCGCTCATGGCCGAATCCTTCTCCCCTCGTGGTTTTCATCACGCATACAAAGAAGAAAAGAAGAAAAAGATAAGAAGCCAAAAATTCTCCGTGTGCATACCTTGTTGATCGAGGAAGAATCTGACGAAAGTGAGATGAAAACAAAGAGAGAAACATGGGGGCGGCCTAGGTCAGAAGAATAGGAGGAGTATGGGTATTTATAACAACTCTAATGGGCCCAAATCAATCTAATTAGGACTCTAATCAGCCTAATTAGGAGTCCTAGTGGAACATCCGGATGTCAAAATAGTGCCAAATTAAGTTGATGGCTCATATTCCCTCCGATATATTGGGAAAGATTCGAAGGCTTATTAGGATAACACCTCGCGAGGATTGCATCGGCCAGCCGTCAGCAGCGTCGCCCAATCTACTCAACTAGGATTACAGTATAAGCTGTTTCCTAATTTGTCGAGAAGTTCGGGAAGAATATTCTCACAAGAAATATTCTTAGGGATAACTTCGATCTTCGGATTGCATCGGCGCGATCAGCGTCGCCCAATCCTACTCAACTAGGATTACAGTATAAACTGTTTCCTAATTTGTTGAGAAGTTCGGAAGAATATTTCCACAAAAATATTCAGGGATAACTGATCATCGCGGATTGCATCGGCCCGATCAGCGCGTCGCCTAATCCTACTCAACTAGGATTACAGTATAAACTATTTCCTAATTTGTCGAAGTTCCGGAAGAATATTTCCACAAAATATTCTTAGGGATAACTTCGATCATCGCGGATTGCATCGGCCAATCAGATCGCCTAATCCTACTCAACTAGGATTAGTATAAACTGTTTCCTAATTTGTAGAAGTTCGGAAGAATATTCTCACAAAGAATATTCTTAGGGATAACTTCGATCGTCTTGGATGCATCGGCGTCGATCAATCGTCGCCTAATCCTACTCAACTAGGATTACAGTATAAGCTGTTTCCTAATTTGTCGAGAAGTTCAGGAAGAATATTCTCACAAGAAATATTCTTAGGGATAACTTCGATCGATCGGTTGCATCGGCCGATCAGCGTCGCCAATCCTACTCAACTAGGATTCAGTATGCTGTTTCCTAATTTGTAGAAGTTCGGGAAGAATATTCTCACAAGAAATATTCTTAGGGATAACTTCGATCATCTTGGATTACATCGGCCGTCCAATCAGCCCAATCCTACTCAACTAGGATTCGAGTATAAACTGTTTCCTAATTTGTAGAAGTTCGGAAGAATATTTCCACAAAAATATTCTTAGGGATAACTTCGATCATCGCGGATTGCATGGCGCCGATCAGCGCGTCGCCTAATCCTACTAACTAGGATTACAGTATAAACTATTTCCTAATTTGTAGAAGTTCGGAAGAATATTTCCACAAAAATATTAAGGATATGATCATCGCGGATTGCATCGGCGCCGATCAGCGGCATTGCCTAATCCTACTCAACTAGGATTACGGTATAAACTATTTCCTAATTTGTGAAGTTCGGGAAGAATATTTCCACAAAAATATTCTTAGGGATAACTTCGATCATGCGGATTGCATCGGCCTTGATCAGCAGCGTCGCTAATCCTACTCCAGGAATTCGGTATATTTGTTTCCTAATTTGTCAGTTCGGGAAGAATATTCTCACAAGAAATATTCTTAGGGATAACTTCGATCGTCGCGGATTGCATCGGCCCGATCAGCATTAAGCTAATCCTACTCCAACTAGGATTACGGTATAAGCTGTTTCCTAATTTGTCGAGAAGTTCGGGAAGAATATTCTCACGAAATATTCTTAGGGATAACTTCGATCGTGCGGATTCATCGGCGTCCGTCAGCGTCGCCCAATCCTACTCAACCGAGGATTCAGTATAGCTGTTTCCTAATTTGTCGAAGTTCGGAAGAATATTCTCACAAGAAATATTCTTAGGGATAACTTCGATCATGCGGATTGCATCGGCCGAATCAGCGGCGTCGCCCAATCCTACTCAACTAGGATTACGGTATAAACTGTTTCCTAATTTGTAGAAGTTCGGAAGAATATTTCCACAAAAATATTCTTAGGGATAACTTCGATCATCTTGGATTGCATCGGCCAGATCAGCGTCGCTAATCCTACTCAACTAGGATTACAGTATAAACTGTTTCCTAATTTAGAAGTTCGGGAAGAATATTTCCACAAAAATATTAGGGATAACTTCGATCATCTTGATTGCATCGGCCGATCAGCAGCGTCGCTAATCCTACTCAACTAGGATTACGGTATAAACTGTTTCCTAATTTGTGAGAAGTTCGGGAAGAATATTTCCACAAAATATTCTTAGGGATAACTTCGATCATCGGATGCATCGGCCGATCAGCGTCGCCTAATCCTACTCAACTAGGATTCAGTATAAAGCTGTTTCCTAATTTGTGAAGTTCGGGAAGAATATTTCACAAAGAAATATTCTTAGGGATAACTTCGATCGTGCGGATTGCATCGGCGATCAGCAGCGTCGCCAATCCTACTCAAACGGATTACAGTATAAATGTTTCCTAATTTGTTAGAAGTTCGGAAGAATATTCTCACAGAAATATTCTTAGGGATAACTTCGATCGTGCGGATGCATCGGCGCCGATCAGCGTCGCCAATCCTACTCAACTAGGATTACGGTATAAACTGTTTCCTAATTTGTCGAAGTTCGGAAGAATATTTCACAAAAATATTCTTAGGGATAACTTCGATCATCGCGGATTGCATCGGCCGATCAGCGTTAAGCCTAATCCTACTCAACTAGGATTACAGTATAAACTGTTTCCTAATTTGTTAGAAGTTCGGAAGAATATTTCCACAAAAATTCTTAGGGATAACTTCGATCATCGCGGTTGCATCGGCCCGATCAGCGTCGCTCTAATCCTACTCAACTAGGATTACGGTATAAAGCTGTTTCCTAATTTGTGAAGTTCGGGAAGAATATTCTCACAAGAAATATTCTTAGGGATAACTTCGATCGTCGCGGATGCATCGGCCGAGATCAGCGTCGCTAATCCTACTCAACCAGGATTACGGTATAAGCTGTTTCCTAATTTGTCAGTTCAAGAATATTCTCACAAGAAATATTCTTAGGGATAACTTCGATCGTCTGGATTCATCGAAGCCGATCAGCGTGTAATCCTACTCAACTAGGATTACGGTATAAAGCTGTTTCCTAATTTGTCAGTTCGGAAGAATATTCTCACAAGAAATATTCTTAGGGATAACTTCGATCGTCGCGGATGCATCGGCCGATCAGCGGCGTGTAATCCTACTCAACCGATTACGGTATAAAGCTGTTTCCTAATTTGTGAGAAGTTCAGGAAGAATATTCTCACAAGAATATTCTTAGGGATAACTTCGATCATGCGGATGCATCGGCTTGGCCGTCAGCGTCATGATCCTACTCCACTAGGATTCACGGTATAAGCTATTTCCTAATTTGTAGAAGTTCGGGAAGAATATTTCCACAAAATATTCTTAGGGATAACTTCGATCATGCAGTTACATCGGCCTTACGATCAGCGGCATTAAGCTAATCTACTCAACTAGGATTACAGTATAAAGCTATTTCTAATTTGTGAGAAGTTCGGAAGAATATTCCACAAAAATATTCTTAGGGATAACTTCGATCATCGCGGATTGCATCGGCCGATCAGCGGCGTCGCCTAATCCTACTCAACTAGGATACAGTATAAACTATTTCCTAATTTGTTAGAAGTTCAGGAAGAATATTTCCACAAAAATATTCTTAGGGATAACTTCGATCATCGGCGGATGCATCGGCCAGATCAGCGTCGCTAATCCTACTCAACTAGTTACAGTATAAATTGTTTCTAATTTGTCGAAGTTCCGGAAGAATATTCTCACAAAATATTCTTAGGGATAACTTCGATCGTCGCGGTTGCATCGGCGCCAATCAGCAGCGTCGCTAATCCTACTCAATAGGATTACGGTATAAGCTGTTTCCTAATTTGTTAGAAGTTCAGGAAGAATATTCTCACAAGAAATATTCTTAGGGATAACTTCGATCGTCTTGATTACATCGGCCTTCGATCAGCGTCGTAATCCTACTCAACTAGGATTACAGTATAAGCTGTTTCCTAATTTGTCGAAAGTTCGGAAGAATATTCTCACAAGAAATATTCTTGGGATAACTTCGATCATCTTGGATTATCGGCCTTGAATCAACAGCGTCGCCCAATCCTACTCAACTAGGATTACGGTATAAACTATTTCCTAATTTGTCAAGAAGTTCGGGAAGAATATTTCCAAAAAATATTCTTAGGGATAACTTCGATCATCGCGGTTGCATCGGTAGAATCAGCGTCGCCTAATCCTACTCAACTAGGATTACGGTATAAACTATTTCCTAATTTGTAGAAGTTCGGAAGAATATTTTCACAAAAATATTCTTAGGGATAACTTCGATCATCGCGGATACATCGGCCGATCAGCATTAAGCCTAATCCTACTCAACTAGGATTACAGTATAAAGCTGTTTTCTAATTTGTCGAGAAGTTCAGGAAGAATATTTCCACAAAATATTCTTAGGGATAACTTCGATCATGCGGATACATCGGCCAGATCAGCGTCGCCTAATCCTACTCAACGGGATTACAGTATAAGCTGTTTCCTAATTTGTCGAAGTTCGGAAGAATATTCTCACAAGAAATATTCTTAGGGATAACTTCGATCGTGCGGATGCATCGGCCTTAGATCAGCGCGTGTAATCCTACTCAATAGGATTCACAGTATAAAGCTGTTTCCTAATTTGTCGAGAAGTTCGGAAGAATATTCTCACAAGAAATATTCTTAGGGATAACTTCGATCGTCGCGGATGCATCGGCCCGATCAGCGGCGTCGTAATCCTACTCAACTAGGATTACGGTATAAACTATTTCCTAATTTGTAGAAGTTCGGGAAGAATATTTCCACAAAAATATTCTTAGGAATAACTTCGATCATGCGGATGCATCGGCCGATCAGCGTGCCTAATCCTACTCAACTAGGATTAAGTATAAACTATTTCCTAATTTGTCAGTTCCGGAAGAATATTTCCACAAAATATTCTTAGGGATAACTTCGATCATCGCGGATTATCGGCCAGCCGAATCAGCGTCGCTAATCCTACTCCAACTAGGATTACGGTATAAAGCTGTTTCCTAATTTGTTAGAAGTTCGGGAAGAATATTCTCAAGAAATATTCTTAGGGATAACTTCGATCGATGGATTCATCGGCGTCGATCAATGCGTCGCTAATCCTACTCAACTAGGATTCGGTATAAAGCTGTTTCCTAATTTGTTAGAAGTTCAGGAAGAATATTCTCACGAAATATTCTTAGGGATAACTTCGATCGATGCGGATGCATCGGCCGTAGATCAGCAGCGTGCCTAATCCTACTCAACCGGATTCACGGTATAAAGCTGTTTCCTAATTTGTCGAAGTTCAGGAAGAATATTCTCGAAATATTCTTAGGGATAACTTCGATCATCGCGGATTACATCGGCCGATCAGCGTGTGAAATCCTACTCAACTAGGATTACAGTATAAACTGTTTCCTAATTTGTAGAAGTTCAGGAAGAATATTTCCACAAAAATATTCTTAGGGATAACTTCGATCATGCGGATTACATGGCCCGATCAGCGTCGCCTAATCCTACTCCAACTAGGATTACGAGTATAAACTATTTCTAATTTGTCGAGAAGTTCGGGAAGAATATTTCCACAAAAATATTCTTAAGGATAACTTCGATCATCGCGGATTGCATCGGCGCCGATCAGCGTCGCTAATCCTACTCAACTAGGATTCAGGTATAAACTATTTCTAATTTGTTAGAAGTTCAGGAAGAATATTTCCACAAAATATTCTTAGGGATAACTTCGATCATCGCGGCTTGCATCGGCGCCCGATCAGCGTAAGCCTAATCCTACTCCACTAGATTACAGTATAAGCTGTTTCCTAATTTGTCGAGAAGTTCGGAAGAATATTCTCACAAAATATTCTTAGGGATAACTTCGATCGTCGGATTACATCGGCCTTCGATCAGCGTCGCCAATCCTACTCAACGAGTTAGAGTATAGCTGTTTCCTAATTTGTCGAGAAGTTCGGGAAGAATATTCTCACAAAATATTCTTAGGGATAACTTCGATCGTCTTGGTTGCATCGGCCCGATCAGCAGCGTCGCCTAATCCTACTCCACCTAGGATTACGGTATAAATGTTTCCTAATTTGTCGAAGTTCAGGAAGAATATTCTCACAAAATATTCTTAGGGATAACTTCGATCATGCGGATGCATCGGCCTTAGATCAGCGGCGTGCCTAATCCTACTCAACTAGGATTACGAGTATAAGCTATTTCCTAATTTGTTAGAAGTTCGGGAAGAATATTTCACAAAATATTCTTAGGATAACTTCGATCATGCGGATTGCATCGGCCGATCAGCGATGCCTAATCCTACTCAACTAGGATTACGGTATAAACTATTTCCTAATTTGTCGAAGTTCGGGAAGAATATTTCCACAAAAATATTCTTAGGGATAACTTCGATCATGCGGATGCATCGGCCGTCCAGCGTGTACAATCCTACTCAACTAGGATTCACGGTATAAACTATTTCCTAATTTGTGAAGTTCGGGAAGAATATTTCACAAAATATTCTTAGGGATAACTTCGCGGATACATCGGCCAGCCGTCAGCAGCGTCGCCTAATCCTACTCAACCGAGTTACGGTATAAAGCTGTTTCCTAATTTGTCAGTTCGGAAGAATATTCTCTAAAATATTCTTAAGGATAACTTCGATCGTCTTGGTTACATCGGCGCCGATCAGCGTCGCTAATCCTACTCAACTAGGATTACGGTATAAAGCTGTTTCCTAATTTGTCGAAGTTCAGGAAGAATATTCTCACAAGAAATATTCTTAGGGATAACTTCGATCATCGGATTGCATCGGCCGATCAGCAGCGTCGCCCAATCCTACTCAACTAGGATTACGAGTATAAACTGTTTCCTAATTTGTTAGAAGTTCGGAAGAATATTTCCACAAAAATATTCTTAGGGATAACTTCGATCATCGCGGGATTGCATCGGCCCAGATCAGCGTCGCTAATCCTACTCCAACTAGGATTACAGTATAAACTATTTCCTAATTTGTGAAGTTCGGGAAGAATATTTCTAAAAATATTCTTAGGGATAACTTCGATCATCTTGGATGCATCGGCCGATCAGCGATCGCCTAATCCTACTCAACTAGGATTCACAGTATAAGCTGTTTCCTAATTTGTGAAGTTCGGAAGAATATTCTCACAGAAATATTCTTAGGGATAACTTCGATGATCGCGGATTGCATCGGCCAGATCAGCGTCGCTAATCCTACTCCAACTAGGATTACAGTATAAACTATTTCCTAATTTGTGAAGTTCGGGAAGAATATTTCTAAAAATATTCTTAGGGATAACTTCGATCATCTTGGATGCATCGGCCGATCAGCGATCGCCTAATCCTACTCAACTAGGATTCACAGTATAAGCTGTTTCCTAATTTGTGAAGTTCGGAAGAATATTCTCACAGAAATATTCTTAGGGATAACTTCGATGATGCGGATTGCATCGGCCGATCAGGCGTCGCTAATCCTACTCAACCGAGGATTCGGTATAGCTGTTTCCTAATTTGTGAGAAGTTCGGAAGAATATTCTCACAAGAAATATTCTTAGGAATAACTTCGATCGATGCGGATGCATCGGCCGATCAGCGATGCGTAATCCTACTCGACTAGGATTACGGTATAAAGTTTCCTAATTTGTCGAAGTTCCGGAAGAATATTCTCAAAATATTCTTAGGATAACTTCGATCGATGCGGATACATCGGCGCCGAATCAGCGTCGTAATCCTACTCAATAGGATTAAGTATAAAATTTTTCGTAATTTGTCGAGTTCGGAAGAATATTTACAGAAATATTCTTAGGGATAACTTCGATCATCGCGGATGCATCGGCCTTCCGATCAGCGTGCGCTTAATCCTACTCAACTAGGATTACGGTATAAACTATTTCCTAATTTGTGAAGTTCGGAAGAATATTTCCACAAAATATTCTTAGGGATAACTTCGATCATGCGGATTACATCGGCGCCGATCAGCGGCGTCGCTAATCTCTTTCAACTAGGATTACGGTATAAACTATTTCCTAATTTGTGAGAGTTCGGAAGAATATTTCCACAAAAATATTCTTAGGGATAACTCGATCATCGCGGATTGCATCGGCCGATCAGCATTAAGCTAATCCTACTCAACTAGGATTACGGTATAACTATTTCCTAATTTGTCGAAGTTCGGGAAGAATATTTCACAAAAATATTCTTAGGGATAACTTCGATCATGCGGATGCATCGGCGGCGATCAGCAGCGTGCCTAATCCTACTCAACGGGATTAGTATAAATTGTTTCCTAATTTGTCGAAGTTCAGGAAGAATATTCTCACAAGAAATATTCTTAGGGATAACTCGTCGTCTTGGATTGCATCGGCCTTGATCAGCGTCGCCTAATCCTACTCAACTAGGATTACAGTATAAGCTGTTTCCTAATTTGTCGAAGTTCGGAAGAATATTCTCACAAGAAATATTCTTAGGGATAACTTCGATCGTCTTGGATGCATCGGCCGTAGATCAGCGTCGCTAATCCTACTCAACTGAGGATTACAGTATAAGCTGTTTCCTAATTTGTAGAAGTTCGGAAGAATATTCTCACAAGAAATATTCTTAGGGATAACTTCGATCATCTTGGATGCATCGGCCCGATCAGCAGCGTCGCCCAATCTACTCAACTAGGATTACGGTATAAACTATTTCCTAATTTGTCAAGAAGTTCGGGAAGAATATTTCCACAAAATATTCTTAGGGATAACTTCGATCATCTTGGAGGATTGCATCGGCGCGTCAGCAGCGTCGCCTAATCCTACTCCAACTAGGATTACGGTATAAACTATTTCCTAATTTGTCGAGAAGTTCAGGAAGAATATTTCCACAAAAATATTCTTAGGGATAACTTCGATCATCGCGGATACATCGGCGCCGATCAGCAGCGTGCCTAATCCTACTCAACTAGGATTACAGTATAAACTATTTCCTAATTTGTCGAGTTCGGAAGAATATTTCCACAAAATATTCTTAGGGATAACTTCGATCATCTTGGAGGATTGCATCGGCGCGTCAGCAGCGTCGCCTAATCCTACTCCAACTAGGATTACGGTATAAACTATTTCCTAATTTGTCGAGAAGTTCAGGAAGAATATTTCCACAAAAATATTCTTAGGGATAACTTCGATCATCGCGGATACATCGGCGCCGATCAGCAGCGTGCCTAATCCTACTCAACTAGGATTACAGTATAAACTATTTCCTAATTTGTCGAGTTCGGGAAGAATATTTCCACAAAATATTCTTAGGGATAACTTCGATCATCGCGGTTATGCGGCCAGCAGAATCAGCGATGGCTAATCTACTCAACTGAGGATTACAGTATAAATGTTTCCTAATTTGTTAGAAGTTCAGGAAGAATATTCTCACAGAAATATTCTTAGGGATAACTTCGATAGTGCTTGGATGCATCGGCCGTCGCGTAAGCCCAATCCTACTCCACAGTTACGGTATAAGCTGTTTCTAATTTTAGAAGTTCAGGAAGAATATTCTCTAAGAAATATTCTTAGGGATAACTTCGATCGTCGCGGTGCATCGGCCGATCAGCGTCGCCGATCCTACTCGACTAGGATACAGTATAAACTGTTTCTAATTTGTTAGAAGTTCAGGAAGAATATTTCCACAAAATATTCTTAGGAACTTCGATCATCGCGGATCATCGGCCCGATCAGCAGCGTCGCCTAATCCTACTCAACTAGGATTCAGTATAAACTATTTCCTAATTTGTGAAGTTCCGGAAGAATATTTCCACAAAAATATTCTTGGGATAACTTCGATCATCGCGGATTCATCGGCCAGCCAGATCAGCGTTAAGCTAATCCTCGACCAGGATTACGGTATAAGCTGTTTCCTAATTTGTGAGAAGTTCGGAAGAATATTCTCACAAGAAATATTCTTAGGGATAACTTCGATCGTCTTGGATGCATCGGCGTCGATCAATGGTCGCTAATCTACTCAACTAGTTACGGTATAGCTGTTTCCTAATTTGTCGAGAACGGAAGAATATTCTAAGAAATATAGGGATAACTTCGATCGTCGCGGATGCATCGGCGCCGATCAGCAGCGTCGCCAATCCTACTCAACTAGGATTACAGTATAAGCTGTTTCTAATTTGTTAGAAGTTCGGGAAGAATATTCTCACAAGAAATATTCTTAGGGATAACTTCGATCATGGGATTACATCGGCCGATCAGCGTGCGCCCAATCCTACTCAACTAGGATTACAGTATAAACTATTTCTAATTTGTGAGAAGTTCGGGAAGAATATTTCCACAAAAATATTCTTAGGGATAACTTCGATCATGCGGATGCAATGGCCGATCAAGCGTCGCCTAATCCTACTCCAACTAGGATTACGTATAAACTATTTCCTAATTTGTGAAGTTCAGGAAGAATATTTCCACAAAAATATTCTTAGGATAACTTCGATCATCTTAGGATTACATCGGCCGATCAGCGTGCTTTAATCTACTCAACTAGGATTACGGTATAAACTATTTCCTAATTTGTCGAGAAGTTCAGGAAGAATATTTCACAAAACTATTCTTAGGGATAACTTCGATATGCGGATGCAATGGCGCCCGATCAGCGTCGCCTAATCCTACTCAACTAGGATTACGGTATAAACTATTTCCTAATTTGTGAAGTTCGGAAGAATATTTCCACAAGAAATTCTTAAGGATAACTTCGATCATCTTGGATGCATCGGCCGATCAGCGTAGCTAATCCTACTCAACTAGGATTACGGTATAAACTATTTCCTAATTTGTGAAGTTCGGAAGAATATTTCCACAAAAATATTCTTAGGGATAACTTCGATCATCTTGACATCGGCCGAATCAGCGGCGTCGCCTAATCGCTAGGATTACAGTATAAGCTGTTTCCTAATTTGTCAGAAGTTCGGGAAGAATATTCTCACAGAAATATTCTTAGGGATAACTTTCGTCGTGCGGATTGCATCGGCGCCGATCAGCGTCGCTTTAATCCTACTCAACTAGGATTACGGTATAAGCTGTTTCTAATTGTCGAGAAGTTCCGGAAGAATATTCTCAAGAAATATTCTTAGGGATAACTTCGATCGTCTTGGATTGCATCGGCCGATCAATAGCGTGCGTAATCCTACTCAACTAGGATTACGGTATAAGCTGTTTCCTAATTTGTCGAGAAGTTCTGGGAGAATATTCTCGGAAGTTTCGGGATAAAGGACAGAATCGCTGATACCTCTACAACTAGGATTCGGTATAAACTGTTTCCTAATTTGTCGAAGTTCAGGAAGAATATTTCACAAAAATATTCTTAGGGATAACTTCGATCATCGCGGATTGCATCGGCGCCCGATCAGCAGCGTCGCTAATCCTACTCAACTAGGATTACGGTATAAACTATTTCCTAATTTGTGAGAAGTTCGGGAAGAATATTTCACAAAAATATTCTTAGGGATAACTTCGATCATCGGATTGCATCGGCCGAATCAGCGGCGTCGCTAATCCTACTCAACTAGGATTCAGTATAAACTATTTCCTAATTTGTAGAAGTTCGGAAGAATATTCCACAAAAATATTCTTAGGGATAACTTCGATCATCGCGGATGCATCGCCGAATCAGCGTCGCCTAATCCTACTCAACTAGGATTGGTATAAAGCTGTTTCCTAATTTGTCGAAGTTCGGAAGAATATTCTCACAAGAAATATTCTTAGGGATAACTTCGATCGTGCGGATGCATCGGCGCCGATCAGCGTCGCCTAATCCTACTCAACAGGATTCAGTATAAGCTGTTTCTTAATTTGTCAGAAGTTCGGGAAGAATATTCTCACAAGAAATATTCTTAGGGATAACTTCGATCATCGCGGATGCATCGGCCCGATCAATGCAATCCTACTCAACTAGGATTCACGGTATAAACTATTTCCTAATTTGTGAAGTTCGGAAGAATATTTCCACAAAAATATTCTTAGGGATAACTTCGATCATCTTGGATTGCATCGGCGATCAGCGTTGCCTAATCCTACTCAACTAGGATTACGGTATAAACTATTTCTAATTTGTGAAGTTCGGAAGAATATTTCCACAAAAATATTCTTAGGGATAACTTCGATCATCTTGGATTGCATCGGCCGAGATCAGCATTAAGCCTAATCTACTCAACGGGATTACGGTATAAGCTGTTTCCTAATTTGTAGAAGTTCGGAAGAATATTCTCACAAGAAATATTCTTAGGGATAACTTCGATCGTCTTGGATGCATCGGCGAGATCAAGCGTCGCCTAATCCTACTCAACTAGGATTACGGTATAAGCTGTTTCCTAATTTGTAGAAGTTCAGGAAGAATATTCTCACAGAAATATTCTTAGGGATAACTTCGATCGTCTTGGATTACATCGAAGCGATCAGCAGCATTAAGCCTAATCCTACTCAACGGGATTCGGTATAAGCTGTTTCCTAATTTGTAGAAGTTCGGAAGAATATTCTCACAGAAATATAGGGATAACTTCGATCGTGCGGATAATCGGCCAGATCAGCGGCGTGTGATCCTACTCGACCCACGATTCAGTATAAAGCGTTTTCGTAATTTGTGAAGTTCGGGAAGAATATTCTCAGAAATATTCTTGGGATAACTTCGATCGGATTGCATCGGCGCCGATCAGCAGCGTGTAATCCTACTCAACTAGGATTCAGTATAAACTATTTCCTAATTTGTCGAGAAGTTCGGGAAGAATATTTCCACAAAAATATTCTTAGGGATAACTTCGATCATGCGGATGCATCGGCCCTTCGATCAGCGTCGCTAATCCTACTCAACTAGGATTCACGGTATAAACTATTTCTAATTTGTCGAAGTTCGGGAAGAATATTTCCACAAAAATATTCTTAGGGATAACTTCATGCGGATTACATCGGCCAGATCAGCGATCGCTAATCCTACTCAACTAGGATAGCAGTATAAACTATTTCCTAATTTGGCGAGTTCGGAAGAATATTCACAAAAATATTCTTAGGGATATTTCGATCATCACGGATTGCATCGGCCGTAGATCAGCGTCGCTAATCCTACTCAACCGGGATTACGGTATAAATTGTTTCCTAATTTGTGAAGTTCGGAAGAATATTCTCACAAGAAATATTCTTAGGGATAACTTCGATCGTGCGGATTGCATCGGCCTTCCAATCAATAAGCCTAATCCTACTCAACGAGGATTCGGTATAAGCTGTTTCCTAATTTGTCGAAGTTCGGAAGAATATTTCCAAAAATATTCTTAGGGATAACTTCGATCATCGCGGATGCATCGGCCAGATCAGCGTCGCTAATCCTACTCAACGGGATTACGGTATAAATTGTTTCCTAATTTGTGAAGTTCGGAAGAATATTCTCACAAGAAATATTCTTAGGGATAACTTCGATCGTCGCGGTTGCATCGGCCTTGATCAGCAGCGTCGCTAATCCTACTCCAACTAGGATTACGGTATAAAGCTGTTTCCTAATTTGTCGAGTTCGGAAGAATATTCTCACAAGAAATATTCTTAGGGATAACTTCGATCGTCGCGGATGCATCGGCCCGATCAGCGCGTCGCCAATCCTACTCAACTAGGATTCACGGTATAAGCTGTTTCCTAATTTGTCGAAGTTCAGGAAGAATATTCTCACAAAATATTCTTAGGGATAACTTCGATCATGCGGTTATCGGCGCCGAATCAGCAGCGTGTAATCCTACTCAACTAGGATTACGGTATAGCTGTTTCCTAATTTGTCAAGAAGTTCGGAAGAATATTTCACAAAAATATTCTTAGGGATAACTTCGATCATCGGTTGCATCGGCGTCTTCTAATCCTACTCAACTAGGATTACGGTATAAACTGTTTCCTAATTTAGAAGTTCAAAATATTCTTAGGGATAACTTCGATCGTCGGATTGCATCGGCCCGATCAGCGATGGCCTAATCTACTCAACTAGGATTCACGGTATAAACTGTTTCCTAATTTGTTAGAAGTTCGGAAGAATATTTCACAAAAATATTCTTAGGGATAACTTCGATCATCGCGGATTACATCGGCCCGATCAGCGTCGCTAATCCTACTCAACTAGTTACAAGTATAAGCTGTTTCCTAATTTGTGAGAAGTTCGGAAGAATATTCTCACAAGAAATATTCTTAGGGATAACTTCGATCGTCTTGATTGCATCGGCCGATCAGCGTCGTAATCCTACTCAACTAGGATTACGGTATAAAGCTGTTTCCTAATTTGTCGAGAAGTTCGGGAAGAATATTCTCACAAGAAATATTCTTAGGGATAACTTCGATCGTCTTGTTGCATCGGCCCGATCAGCATTAAGCCCAATCCTACTCAACTAGGATTACGGTATAAACTATTTCCTAATTTGTGAGAAGTTCGGAAGAGAATATTCTCACAAAATATTCTTAGGATAACTTCGATCATGCGGATTCATCGGCCGGCCAGATCAGCGTCGCTAATCCTACTCAACTAGGATTACAGTATAAGCTGTTTCTAATTTGTGAGAAGTTCGGAAAAATATTCTCACAAAATATTCTTAGGGATAACTTCGATCGTCTTGGGATTGCATCGGCCAGATCAGCGTCGCCAATACTACTCAACTAGGATTACGAGTATAAGCTGTTTCCTAATTTGTTAGAAGTTCGGGAAGAATATTCTCACAGAAATATTCTTAGGGATAACTTCGATCTTCGGATTGCATCGGCCTGCCGATCAGCGATAAGCCAATCCTACTCCATAGGATTCGGTGTAATTGTTTCCTAATTATTTTGGTGGCGTGTTTAAAATTCAAAATGCATAAGGGAGGAGATGAAAAGTGATGATCAAGTTATAAAATCCATGGCAAATGATATGAAAATAGAGTTTGATAAATATTGGGAATGTTAGGTGTTGTTTGTCATTTCGGTCATTTTGGACCCCGATACAAGGTGAAGTATGTAGAGTTTTGTTTTGAGAAATTGGGGGTTAGTTTTGATTATGTGTTGACTATCTTAGATAAAGCTGAAGAGTCTTTACAAAGAATATGGCGGGCATCTATTGATACATTTGTAGGCTGAAGCGATGGTGAAGAGACCCTTGGAGATGTTTCTAATGATGAGATGGTTGAGTTTGAGCAGTTTGAGAGTCAACTATATTGGTTAGTGAGTCTAAGTCTTAGTTAGAAGAATACCTAGATGAAAAATTAGTCAATTGGAAGAAAAATGATTATTTGAATGTTCTTGAGTGGAAGGAGAATGCGGCGTCCTCAATTATCAATGATGGCTCGAGAGATATATTGAGTATTCCTATTACCGGTGGCCTCTGAATGCGGCTTTTCGGCATTAGGTCGTGTGCTTATCAAGTATCAAAATCGCCTTCTTTAGGAGAATCTTTGAAGCTCAAATGTCTTGGTTCTTGGTTAGATGGGATTCCTTGTGAATTGCCTTTTTCATTATTGCTTTTTGTGTTGTTGCGAATACATATTTTATCACAATATATTAATATTATTTTTCT
>WHSE01000263.1:0-32000 GCA_012295165.1 Asparagus setaceus
TAGCGGAGGACCGTCTTCTTTTGGGGCGTCGATCATCGACTTGGGAGGCACCTTTGATGTTTTAACTTCATCGCTGAAATTGTCTTGGCATGGATCATAAGTGTTTTATCATCTCTGATGACTTCACGAATCACATGCCTCAAGTTCTTCCCTTTAGTAGACTTCGTGGACCCCTGCGGGATGCTCAAGCGAGATGCAATTGAAATTTTAGAAGCTGGTGTTTCAACTTGCTGGGACTCTTCTGGTGGGTAATCAAATGTTTCTTCAGCGATACTTTGTCTTTATTTCGGGCTGTGGACCAGCGACTAAACTGAAGCATCAAGTTTCGGGCTTAATTATCGTTATCTTAGCCGTGGCGGAAGAAGCGGAAATGTCAAATTTTCGCCAAGGCATGGAAAGGCGCCTGCAAACGGCGGCGATTCGGCTGTCTCGGCGAGGCGGTTTACTACTGGCTGTTGGCGGCGGCAATTGTCTGCAGTGCGAAGCGGCTTCAGCTATCTCGGTGAAGCTGTTGCGAGCCGGACTCTTGGTGATGTCACCTTCCGGGACCCAAATTTTGTGATTTTGAGTCGATTCCTTGGTTGATTTAGACTCCTGCGCCTACGAACAATAGCGCGTGCATGAGCAGCAGCGTGCAGCTTTAGCGGCGCTCCTTCCTTGTCAATCGGGTCCTTTTGGCGAGAACCCATTCTTCCTTGGGAGGATTGCCGGATTGAGGTTGGCGTTATAACTGGCGGCGCCTCGATCCAGCGAGTTCATGTTGTAATGAACTCCGATGCAGTGATTCCATGGCCTTTGCAAGTTGTGGGCCATCTTCGGCGTTGTCTGGCGAGCCCTCTTTGTCAGTGGTTGAGATCTTGTTAAATGACTCCTTCGAAAGAGAGTCAGCGAACAGAGCTTAGGCTTTGAGATCCACGGGGTGTTGTTGAGAGGAAATGCCTCCGTGCATGGCGAACAAGAATGGTTGCATCTGCGAGCGAACCTCCCTCTTAGGAGATGAGATCCTCCGATGTTTGCGGGGTGAGGGACTTCGATGAGGAAGAGGAGAGATATTCTTCAAACTTGGCTTGTCGAAGAAATAATCCGGTCCATCGACCATGAGGTGCGGCTTGATGTTGCAAGGCTGCGACACAACGATCTCGGGCTCGAGACCGTTGGCTCCCAACGTGAATTAGCCATCGTGTTTGGGTCGAAAGTCTTTTCCATTGCAAAACTTGAGAAAAATTACACTTTTATTCTCGAGTTACAAAGAAATTAAATGACTCTCTTACAAACTTCGAGCGAAGGCGCTACAAGTGTAGATCTCTGTTTTGTGGGACTTTGCAGGGGGCCAGTAATCCGTGGACCACCGAGCAACGATCGTCGAATCGGCGGGGTTGAGTTAATGCTTAGCTAAGGAAATAAGAACTAAAGCAAATATCTTAGCAAGGTAAGATATCTACTCTTCCAAGAATTAAGGCAAAGCTTAATCTCGAGGAATCTCCCAAGGCTTCAAGAGCGCTCTTGATTTGATGAGGAGTTCACTCTTGGATCTTCAAGATTCACCAAGGACTCCTCTCTTTGGAAATAAACTTTTCCTCCTCTGAAAATAATCTCCTCCCCTAATAACCGTGTTAAAGGGTATTTATAGGCTTTAGAAAGCATAACCGCCTCAAAAGAGCAGCAGTTCTTGTTCACCGAGGCAGGTTTTCTTGTTCATCAAGGCTGCCTGTGATGCTTGTTCATCAAAGCGCCTCGCGGTACTGTTCATCAAGCTGCCTCGCGGTACTGTTCATCCAGGTTGCCTCGCTGATGCTTGTTCATCAAGCTGCCTCGCGATCTTGTTCATTATAACCGTTTTCCCCTCTTTTAAGGCCGCGATTAATGCCCTATTTATCGCTTAGTGGCGTTTTTCAAGGGTGTAACCGCCCACTAACATTAATGGATGTCCCCACATGTTAAAAATTCTACGGGTCCCATAAATAATGATAAAACCCCTCAAGCGTGCGTTGGCGCGATTATAGTAATCTCGCTCACGGCCGGCGGTTTGGACACTCTGGACCATTTTGATGATAACTTTCCCGTCAATCTCCAAATGAGATAATTGAAGATGCGTTGGAAAGCTGATGAGGAGACCTACAACTTTTATGTTTTGACCTTCTCCAGATTCAAAATACATCATGGCCAAAATCTGTGAGACAAATGCTCTTTGGGCGAGACAGCTTGGGCTGTCTCGGCCACTGCGAGACACCCTGAACTATTTTGGTGATAACTTTCCGTCCAATCTCCGAATGAGATAATTGAAGATCGTTGGAAATATGATGAGGAGAGATACAACTTTATGTTTGACCTTCTCCAGATTCAAAATACATCATGGCCAAAATCTGTGAGACAAATGCTCTTTGGGCAGACAGCTTGGGCTGTCTCGGCCACTAAGAACCCTGAACTATTTTGATGATAACTTTCCCGTCCGATCTCGAATGAGATAATTGAAGATCGTTGGAAAGATGATGAGGAGAGATACAACTTTTATGTTTTGACCTTCTCCAGATTCAAAATACATCATGGCCAAAATCTGTGAGACAAATGCTCTTTGGGCGAGAGGCTTGGGCTGTCTCGGACCCTCTGAACCCTGAACTATTTTGGTGATAACTTTCCCGTCCGATCTCGAATGAGATAATTGAAGATGCGTTGGAAAGATGATGAGAGAACTACAACTTTTATGTTTTGACCTTCTCCATATTCAAAGCACATAATGTTCAAAATGTCGTGCATTGGCGCGGCAGTTAAAATATCGCGCATGAGAAAAAATCTGCAATGTCTTATTAGCGAGACACACCCGAGAGTCCTTTTCGTGACATTAGACAATCCTCCTTGACTTCGGATAATAGCGTTCATCATCCTTTCTCTGGTATGAAGTGAATTAGAGTTCCATAGGTAATTTTGATGCCTACATTAGTTCGAATGGAAATCCTCACAAGGGTATCTCCATCTTGTGACCAAGTCGTAACAAGTCATCCATGGAGTACTACCATTATAAACCAGGCACACCCGCGAGATCTTCCATTGAGAAGTCACGAAAAAAAAGGCATTAGGAAAGTGAATGCAATTAAGGCGAACAATAGGTAGAGTTACTTACCTCCTACGGTGTGATTGGTGGCCTAGTCTCGGTTTGTGCATTTGTCTCTGCGATCTCTCTAAAGAACAAAAACAAAGAGGCGGTTAGTGGGGTACAAATCCGAGTCATTCCATTCTGCATTTGCCACCCGAGAAGAGGAATTATCGATGTTAGATGTACGGGTCGCGGATCGGGTCCTACATCGGCCTCTTCATAGCTCCATACATTTGTTGAGTAAAAGCTGGGCTCGGCATGGCGAGCTGAGCTCAGCGGTGTGGTGATCAAAATCAAAGCGGATCATAATCCTATAACCCCACATGCGAGCGGAGAAATGTCAGCCTTCAAAGTCAAAATTTCAAATTTTGTCCGGTGAATTATTACCTCCGTCACCATTTGGATCATTACGGTCAAGTCTATATCAAGGACGAGGATTCCGCTTGATTCTTATGGGCTAACCTCTTTCGTTTAACCCTTGAGAGGGTTGAAATTCTTCTTCTTCAAGGTTTTCACGAAAATTCGGTTGAATAGAAATCAATAGAGAGGATAAAGCGAAGGGGAAAAGAAATCAGGGTTACGACGCTTGGTCCTCTTCTAAAGTCGGCACGAGTGGTGGAATTCCCCTCGGCCTCAATGGGTGGATGAGATTGCGGCTTCCTCTGAACTTGGCCAGGCATCTTGGAGTGTCTGCCTGGCTGCGATGCTTGGCTACAGTCTGAGATGGCCCTCACGGGGACTGACTCATTAGCTACTAATAGCCAACTACAATAGAGGAATGTCGACTCGGTGGCGGTGCGAGCTCGGAGGCTGAACCTAGACCGGTACACCCATGGCTCCATAACCATGCTCGAAGGCCATCCACAAGTCCACCTCAGTGCGGGTTGTCGGTTCGGGTTCCCAACATAAAGTTGGTGCGTAACGAGCTGGCGAGAAGCAAAAGCGGCGAGGAAAATAAGGCTCAAGGAAGCATTCCTCATTTACCGGGAAGGTGAGATACCCACGATATTCACTAGCCAATTGAAATAGCCAATGTTAAGTGAAGTCTGCGTGTCTTGGCACCTCCTCGTCGACCAGGACTCACCATATTGACCCGAGAATCGAGGAAAACATCGGAAAAGATCCACCCTTTGTGAATGCATCGTTTCTTGATCTCTGCAAAACCACCCCTTCCATCTGCAATCCTCTACCAAGCTGTAAGAAAGGAGTAGGCGAATCTGTGGAACCGGTGCCGACATCATGTCGGGGCGATGAAGGACCACCCGGGTCATCAAATAGGTATATGGGAGCTCTACCGGACGGAAGGGATGCGTGATGATGGCTCGTCCTTTCTGCGAGTAGCCTTTCGAACTATATGCGCAATCCACGGTGAATCTGGCCACCATCAGGAAGGAGAGTTCCTTCTTGTGGGCGAGTTGAGCTGCGGGATAAAGGACCTCAAGGTAAAGCATCATCAGTTGATATGGAACCACACACTTCTTGAGCGGTTGCAAGATAGCACGCTAGAAGAGTTCTTGTTGGATAGGCTTCACCATGCCACAGAAAGATGCATAAACTTGGTCACTGAAGGAAAGCCTTCTTTGGGTAGGCTGAGTGTATCTGAGTTAGCCTCGAACTTCTTGATCAGTTCATTAACCTTGAAGGGGTGGCGGTGATAGTTCACATATTTCCTCGCTGATTTGTCCTCCAAATCTTTGGAACAAGTAGTGTGAGCTGCTTGAGACTCACTGCGATTTCCTCTTAAGCGCCAAGGTTAGATTGGGCGAGCTATATGGTAATGACAAGTGAGATCCCATAAAGTCTTATAACGAGGTGTGCGTTCCTTGGCCGGCTCAGTTCTGATTGGAGTACTCTGATATAGCATCTTCCCCATGGGTAGACCGAAATCTGGTACATCTCATGCAAAGCCAACTGACTTCGCCATGTTTGGTGAAAAGCGTATTGATGCGGATTATAAAGCTGAATAAGGTAAAGAAATGGTTGACACTGATTGGAAGGCCATACATAGTGTACGAATCGTTGAATCTGGACCGCCGCGAAGTTCTCCATCCCATCGGTGAGGGCGTAAGCGGTCGAGCGACCCGGTGCTTACTTGGCGAGTGTACCCGGTAGAAGAATCTATGGCGGGCGTGGCATCTCGCTGAATTGCAAAGCGATTCTTCAAAGTCGGCGAGGCGAAAAGCTCATCCGAGGCGGTGTGTTCAGCCTACAACCCGAGGTGAAGGCCGATGGCGATTCTGTTGAACGGAACGGCTGGCGGGTAAACCCACAATGAATATGATCATGCTCCTCGGTCAAGCGCCATGACATGCGGTGTCCGACAGCATGTGTCTAAGGTCGGTCAACGAGAGGCGGAGGTATCAGGGAATATACAAAGGGCCTCCGTCGTCTTTGTTCAACCACCTCTCGATAAAACGTATCCGGATCATTAAGCGGAGTCGCCGAATAGATAATCTGTCTTTCGCCAAGGTTGATGGAAATCCCTTCTGGCGGCGCGCCGGTGACCAATCGTCGGAGAAGCGGAACTCCCCTCAAACGACGCTGGATCGTCTCGGCCGATGTCGGCGCAAATCGGCGAGATAAAATCAGCGGGATCATCACACATGGAATAATAGTCACTATGGCGTCCATCGACAGCGTAAGTGGAAAAGCTCGAGGAATAATCAAGCGAAATCGAGAAAATACTTTCGGTTAATAAATGGCGTTGAATTCATCTTACATAGATTGAGTCCGCGACCTTATAGAGTATGGCGATTTCATCCGTATAAACACCGGAGAGAGCGATAAATATAACCGCATGATC
Organism: Asparagus setaceus; assembly: GCA_012295165.1. Taxonomy (NCBI): domain Eukaryota; kingdom Viridiplantae; phylum Streptophyta; class Magnoliopsida; order Asparagales; family Asparagaceae; genus Asparagus; species Asparagus setaceus. The sequence continues at coordinate 5,895 of WHSE01000263.1, forward strand.
AGCGGCAATATATTCCGTTCTGGTAATCTGATGTGAAATCGCTCCGTTAAAACATCGAGCGGGTGATTTTGAAGCCTCAATCCTCACGAAGGAGAATCTCGGCTCTTCCCAATCGCCTCACAAAGGAGAGCGAAGTGGGGTCATATGAGCGTGCACAATCTGGCGTCGATCCCCACAAAGGAGGATTCGGCTCTTCCCAATCGCCTCACAAAGGAGGAAGGCGGGGATACAGCGCTATATGTGTGAGAATATGATGGCGGCGGCTGGCACCAGAAAGAAGGCGTGCATTCCGCGTGACGTCGCGAGTCGGCGACTCCTCGGGCGTGATCTTCTGTAGACATCGGAAGAGCGCAAAAATCTGACGAAAAGTCAAATACGGCGAAAATCAGCAAATAAAGTGTCAATAAAGCTACCGCGACCGGCGTCGCCACCGCGACTAACCCAGCGAGAACCAGCGGCGAACCAGCGCGCCGCCCCGTATGTGGAACCAGCGCCGACCCGGAGCTGAAGCGCCGCCAGCGATGCTATTGCACCAATGGCGACCAGCGCCGACATATGTATTGTAGCTTGTGGCGTAACCATTGGCATGTGGCCAGCCCAGCAGCCAATATTGGCATGGCCAGCCGGCGCTGCCCGCTGGCGCCAGTGCCGCCGCTGAGGTCAGACGCCGTCATCCAGCGCCGCCGTCCCGCTGATCGTGCCCTCGGTCCTGGTCCGCGTCACCTGCGCACAAAAAGAAAGAAAGAAAAATTTACAAAACCCTCGTATGCATACCTTGTTGATCGAAGATGAAAAAGCGGCGAAGCAAGATGAAAACAAGCAAACCCGCAGAGAAGGGGGCGGCCCTGGGTCATCAAGGAGGAGGAGTATGGGTATTTATAACAATCCCATATGACAATCCTCTTTGAACAAGGACTCTTATTTGGCGAAGTAGGAATTCTAATTGGGGCCCAAATCAATTCCAATTAGGACTCTAATCAGCCCTAATTAGGAGTCCTAATTAGAACTAATTGGATGCCAAAATAATGCCAAATCAGTCGTTGATTGATTATTCTCAACTAGGATTCACAGTATAAAGCTGTTTCCTAATTTATCGAGAAGTTCAGGAAGAATATTTTCACAAAAATATTCTTAGGGATAACTTCGATCGTGGATGCATCGGCCGATCAGCGTCGCCTAATCCTACTCCAACTAGGATTACAGTATAAAGCTGTTTCCTAATTTATCGAGTTCAGGAAGAATATTTTCACAAAAATATTCTTAGGGATAACTTCGATCGAGGCGGATGCATCGGCCCGATCAGCGGCGTCGCTAATCCTACTCAACTAGGATTCACGGTATAAAGCTGTTTCCTAATTTATCGAGAAGTTCGGAAGAATATTTTCACAAAAATATTCTTAGGGATAACTTCGATCGAGGCGGATGCATCGGCCCGATCAGCGGCGTTAATCCTACTCCAACTAGGATTACGAGTATAAGCTGTTTCCTAATTTATCGAAGTTCGGAAGAATATTTTCAAAAAATATTCTTAGGGATAACTTCGATCGTGCGGATGCATCGGCGCCGATCAGCGTCGCCTAATCCTACTCAACTAGGATTACAGTATACTGTTTCCTAATTTATCGAGAAGTTCGGAAGAATATTTTCACAAAAATATTCTTAGGGATAACTTCGATCGGTGATTATCGGCGGCCGATCAGCAGCGTCGCTAATCCTACTCCAACTAGGATTCACAGTATAAGCTGTTTCCTAATTTATCGAAAGTTCGGAAGAATATTTTCACAAAAATATTCTTAGGGATCTTCGATCGGTGGATGCATCGGCCGTAGATCAGCGTCGCCTAATCCTACTCAACTAGGATTCGAGTATAAACTGTTTCCTAATTTATAGAAGTTCAGGAAGAATATTTTCACAAAAATATTCTTAGGGATAACTTCGATAGGATTGCATCGGCCCGATCAGCGTCGCTAATCCTACTCCAACTAGGATTACGGTATAAACTATTTCCAAAATTTCAGCGAGGTTCCTTGAATAAATCCATATTCTTAAGGATAACTTCGGCAACCCTTAATGTCCTCCACCATAATCTCCAAGAGGGAATAATCGATGAAGAGTGAAAGTCATGTTGACATGGGATAATCATATCCTCCGCTGTAGTTAAACCAACAACACCGTCATGATGGAGGAATTAGCCGAGTGATGGTTATGAAGTTCCATGTATTGACACACCAGCAGCGTTGCCAACAAGGAGTTTGCCGACATACGGAGAAGTCAAAATCGATGGTTAGTCAAACAACGACCAGCGAGCCACGAGTTACAAACAAAACTCACCCACCGGCTTGAGTCAAGATAACAAGCGGTCGGACAATAAATCACGACGTGATCTTATCGGGGAATCCTACAAAGAGCTGGATGATCCGAAAGAATCGAAGATTTGAAGCTATCTTTTGGGATCCTCGGCCGGTGAAGGCTGGGACCATCATGTCAAAGCATCGGACTCATCAAGTCGAGGCGGGAGGCGGCTTTGGAGGGTATCTGTAGGCATAAAAATTGCTTATCGGTGCGATCAAAACTTCGTGGCGGTGGGTTGACAACCGGCGATCCATTCAACAAACCGGCGTCGCAAAAGCGCATCCGCGCCGCAAAGCGGCGTGAAGCGGTCGGCGAGCACATGAAGTAAGTCGGCAAGGCGTCTAGAGCCAATGAAGCGGCGTGCGGGATTGGCTAAACTCAAGCGTTGATGAGGCGGAATCAACCGTACTTAGTCCGTCGATGCAAGCGAGCGTTGAGCTCACGAAAGTTGATGGACCAGGACTCAAACCAGGCGACATCAGAACAAAACTAAGCCGGGAAGACCGAAGAATCGGACGGGAGCGGTGGCAATGAGAAAAAAGCGGCCGCGGACACCTCCGACCAAATGGCCAAGGTGGCTCGACCACTGGCCGAGCAGCCTCGACCAACTTTTGGCAGAGTCTCGGCTGGCAGTGCCTCGACAAGTGGCAGGAGGCTCGGCCACTGGCCAGACCTCCCTCGACCAACTTGGTAGAGCACCTCGGCCATGGCGAGTGCCTCGGCAGAATATGTGATGAGTGGCTGGAAGCCAAAGTGGCGAGCCCTTGTTGCGCACACATCCCCTCTTTTTGTATAAATGGGGGTCTTGGAGTGGGAGAGGTCTTGGATTTGGGGGATTTCAAGGCTTCGGAGGCTTGGATTTTTGATCCTACTCAACTAGGATTCACAGTATAAAAGCTGTTTCCTAATTTAGGGAAGAATATTTTCACAAAAATATTCTTAGGGATAACTTCGATCGGGCGGATGCATCGGCGCCGATCAGCGGCGTCGCCTAATCCTACTCAACTAGGATTACAGTATAAAGCTGTTTCCTAATTTATCGAGAAGTTCGGGAAGAATATTTTCACAAAATATTCTTAGGGATAACTTCGATCGAGGCGGATTACATCGGCCGCCGATCAGCAGCGTCGCCTAATCCTACTCCAACTAGGATTACAGTATAAACTGTTTCCTAATTTATCGAAGTTCAGGAAGAATATTTTCACAAAAATATTCTTAGGGATAACTTCGATCGAGGCGGTTGCATCGGCCCGATCAGCGTCGCTAATCCTACTCAACTAGGATTCTGAGTATAAACTATTTCAAAATTTCAGCGAGGAGTTCCTTGAGAATAAATCCATATTCTTAAGGATAACTTCGGCAACCCTTAATGTCCTCCACCATAATCTCCAAGAGAGGATAATCGATGAAGAGTGAAAGTCATGTTGACATCGGATAATCATATCCTCCGCTTGTAGTTAAACCAACAACACCGTCATGATGGAGGAATTAGCGGTGATGGTTATGAAGTTCCATGTATTAGACCACGATAGCGTTGCCAACAAGGAGTTTGCCGACATACGGAGAAGTCAAAAATCGATGGTTAGTCAAACGCGACCAGCCAGGCACGAGTTACAAACAAAACTCACCCACCAGCAGTCAAGATAACAAGCGGTCAGACAATAAATGCAGCACCGTGATCTTATCGAGAATCCTACAAGAAGCTGGATGATGCGAAAGAATGAAATTTGAAGCTATCTTTTGGGATCCTCGGCCGGTGAAGGCTGGAACCATCATGTCCAAAGCATCCCAGACTCATCAAGAATGAGGCCGGGGGCGGCTTTGGAGGGTATCTGTAGGCATAAAAATTGCTTATCGATTGCCGATCAAAACCGTTGGCGGTGGGTTGACAACCGGCGATCCATTCAACAAACCGGCGTCGCAAAAGCGCATCAACGCCATAAGCAGCGTAGAAGCGAGTCAGCGAGCACATGAAGTAAGTCGGCAAGGCGATACGAGAGCCAATGAAGCGGCGTGCGAGTTGGCTAAACTCAAGCGTGGCGAGGCGGAATCAGCGTGTATGAGTCCGTCGATGCAAGCGAGCGTTTGAGCTCACGAAAGTTGATCGGACCACGGACTCAAACCATGGCGACATCAGCAGAACAAAACTAAGCGGGGAAGACCGAAGAATCGGCGGAGAAAGCGAAGCTGAGAAAAAAGCGGCGGGCGACACCTCGGCCAAATGGCCAAGGTGGCTCCGACCACTGGTAGAGCGCCTCTCGGCCAGGTAAGTGCCCCGGCCAACAGGTAGAGAGTGCCTCGGCCAAAGTGGCTGAGAGGCTCGACCACTTTGGAGCCTCCTCGACCAACTTGCAGAGCACCTGGACCATGGCCAGGTGCCTCGACAAGTGGCGAGGTGGCTCGGTAACTGGTAGAGGTGGCTCGACCAGTGGGAGCCCTTGGCCTCCCCTCTTTTTTTGTATAAATAGGGGGTCTTGAAAATGGGAGAGGTCTTGGATTTGGGGGATTTCAAGGCTTAGGAGGCTTGGTTTTTGGTGATTTGGAAGAGCTGGGACTTACGAAGAATTCTTGCGAGATCTCACAGTGTCGGTATACGGTTAGAGCAGGCGAGCTCAAGTCGATCGGCGTCGGATCTATAAGCAAAAGGTAACGGGTTGGTCGAACTCTGATACCCTCTAGATTAAGCTTGTCTTAATCTCGGGGATAGCATTGTGATTTCTCCTAGTAGATCTCACCCTCAAGCGATCCTCTCCTTGGTGTGATCCCCTCGAGCGTTTCCTTAGTGAAGCGAGCCTTTACATCGTAGTTCGAGGCGGGTCTCTACAGGGATCGGATGTTGGCGGTGGTCCACCGGACACAAAAGTCCCGGCGGAGGCAAAGAACCCCTTGCGGCGAGGACCTCGACATACTTGAGAGATCCTCGTGTTTGTTTAGGAAGAAGTCGCCAATCTTTTTTGATTTTCATTTACGCCTTAAAATAAAAGGCAATTTCTTTTTGAATTTTGTTGTAGGCAAAGAAGTATAAACAAATTCAAATCAATGACAATCATCCCGACTTTACATGACAGAGATCGTCACTCATAAAGGACACCGGCTCCACGCACCTGCGAAAAGCAGTTATCGTTCGGCGACTTCGATTAAGGATCGGATCTGCTTTTGTCGAGAAGCGGCGATGGTGAACCAAGGCAGCGGAGGTCCCTTGTATATTCCTCGGATACCTCGTCGGCTCTCATTGGCGATTTGGACACCCTTTGTGGCGTTGAAAATTGCCTATAAGTCCGGCGTAGCTTCGTGATAGCGAGAATAATCGACAAGTCATCCGATGGTAACAAAACCGTTAGCGACACAACAAGTGAGGCAGCGCAAGCGCTCTCCTCAAAGGCATACTGAGTTTTCGGCCCGGTCCCGCTAGCGGTTGCAGGTGAGTCAAAGGCGGCCCTTCAGGTCGGCGGCCAGTACGAAAAGAACTTTCTCCTTTCTACGGTGTCGGTGATTAGGAACCTTGGTGAACCGATCGCCATGAGTCGCAGTGAAGGATAAACCCGACTTTGAAGCCTCAAATTAAGCTTCGGAAAACCAGCGAGAGAGGCCCACGGCCTTCGGTCAAAGACGAGACACCCGAGGTGTCGCCCGTGAACACCAGTGTCTGGCGGAACACCAGAGGTGTCTCGCTTCAGCGAACACCTCACGGGTGTCTCATGCGGCCGGACACCAGTGTCAAGACACGAAGGTGTCGGCGGCGAACACCGAGGTGTCACGCTCGTGAACACCAGTGTCTCGGCACGGCCGAACACCAGGCGAATGAGCTTTTGCCCGGTTTAGCCCGCATCCGCTCTTTGCACCTATAAATATGGCTAGGGTTTCATTTTGAGGTGGGGGAGATAAAAAAAGAGGAGACTCTGCGAACTCTTGTGTGTGCCTAGGGTTAGAAATTTCCAGGGAGAGGAGATCAAGATCTAGACTTGCGGCGAGGTGAGATCGAGATCCAAAGTTCGAGATCGGATCTACAACAACAAACCATCTTTTGGATCAAGCTTGGCAATCCGAAGAAATAGAGTTGGCAGCGATCGTTCCTACGATGATTAGTTCCTTGAATTAATCTCGTATTACGTTTAGATCTCAGATCGTCGATCTATAATTCGACCTAAAAAAGGAGGGATTTTAGATCTGATCGAATCAGTCTCGTTTGATCGACACTTGGGAAAGGAATCAGCGGTGGTCCACGGAACACATCCGACAGGCAAAGAATCACATGGCGAGGATCCGATAAAGCGGTCTTGAGCGATCAAAAATCCTCTGTGAGGTCCACGAGCACCCTAGTGTTAAAGCTTCAAAGGCGGGCTGTTGGTAGGCGAAGCTAGACCATATAAACTTCAAAACAAGACTTCGTTCAAAACCATTTATCTGAGGTTCGCCTTACGAGGCCGGAGTTCAATCGTAGCATGAGGCTCACCACGGCGAAGCTCAGCGGTCATATGATGAGATTAAGCCCACAACACTTAACTTTGGCGAGGCTCGTCCACAACATCAAAGTTTGGCGAAGTTCTCCATTGAGGCGAGGTCAAGCGGCGAAACCCTCTTGTCGGGCGAGGTTGGCCAAGCAGAAAGCTCTCCTTGGCGAGGTTAAGCCTCACGATAATGAACCTCGACATTTGCTCTGAGGTTACGTCGGCTGATGAACCTCGACATTCAACGAGGTTGGCGTGCAGCGATGAACCTCGCCATTCGAGGTTAGCCTCAACAGTGAACCTCGCCATTCCAGCTGAGGTTGGCGTCACGGCGGTGAACCTGCGCCATTCAGCGAGGTTGGCGTCAGCGTGAACCTGCCATTCATGAGGTTGGCGTCGGCGATGAACCTAAGCCATTCAGCGAGTTGCGTCTGGCGATGAACCTCGCCATTCAGCAGAGGTTGCGCCTACGGCGATGAACCTGCGCCATTCAGCGAGGTTAAGCCTCTGCGGTGAACCTCGACATTTAGCAGAGGTTAGCCTCACGATAGTGAGCCTCGACATTCAGCGAGATTAGTCAGCGTGAAGCTTAAAACCCAACCATTTCATCGAGGTTCACCTCGGCCGGCTTCGTTATCAGACCAAAATGCATAAATGCATCCGGCCGAGGTTAGCCAGCGGCGGCTTCGTTATCAAACCAAAGTTCACTCGGTAGCGAACCTCGGTTCGGCGATCAATGAAGCTGGCTTCGTCATTTCTGGCTTCGAAGCTACGCCATAAGACAAAGCCAACGATAACCGGACTGGGTTAATGGTGCATGGACATACCCAACCACTATTTTAGCAGTTTACATGCTTAAAGCCCAATAAATAGCGTGGCGGCTATTAGGAGGGACTTTTGGAACTTTTGGAAAATTGACACTAGCAAGAGAGATTGAGTTCTTCATCAATCATCAACAACTTTGTTACGATCGTCAGCGGAGCGGATCTCGTGAGCATTGAGTGAAGTCTTCTTTAGCCACCAGAACCCATATAAAGAAGTCAAATCAACCTTCTCTTCCTCGTAACAGAGAGTGTGATTGTAATTCTTCTTCAAATTCAATCAATACAAAACTTTTGACTCTGAGAAGATGGCGACCACAGATGGGAACAGTTCATTAAACCAGGCGGTGGTGGCTTAATCGGACAAGGTTGCGGTTGGAACCGAGGTTCCAACCTTGGTCATCGAATTTGACCCGAGTAAGTAAAGGAAATTTCTTTCCTCAGGGCATCTAGCCCGGTGAAGACGCAAAGTGTGCGCCGGAGTCTCATATGAGACTTCAGCCCGTGTGCTGAATCCTCTCGGCGAACCTCGGCGAGGCCTTTGTCTCTCAAAGACAAGGCTCCAAGAATCAACCGGCGGGCTAAGAAATGGGTTGTTAAGCGGCCCAAGTCCGCCGGATGTTTTTAGCCAAGTTTTGGCTTAAACCTCGCTCTGCCTATGAAGGCTGGACCTTCTAATGGTCCACTTCGAGGCGTGCTGAACAGCGTCGTGGCAGAACCAAGCTTCGCCCGGCGTTATCGAGCTTTGGTCTCGTTGGACCAGGATTCCACTATCGTCGAAGAAAATCGAACCTCGTCATCATCGGGGGTTCATTCAAAACAAGGCGAAATTAAGCCCCAGCTGCGAACCTGCGTCTACAGGCGAGCGTCGCTCTGGCTGCGAGCCTAGTCAAATGGCGAACCTCGTGCGCCTCGTCCAAGCTGCGAGCCTGTGCGCTTTCGCGGCGGCGAACCTGCGCCTGCAGCGAGGTCCCCTCAAAAAGAGCGAGCCTGCACTCGCGAACCTGCGCCTACAGCGAGGTCCCCTTGAAGGGCGAACCGTGCAGATGGCGAACCTCGCCCGGCAACATGAGTCCCCTTTAAAGGGTTGAACCTCGTCAAGCAATGAACCGCCAACATGAGGTCTCCTCTAAGCGGGGCCGAACCTGTGAGCGGCGAACCTCGCCCGTCAAAATCAAAGAAAATGGCAACCTCGCCGGGTTAAGCCAAACTTCGATCTAGGAAGCCTCTCTCATATGAGGCTCGTTTTCGAGTCAGCGGGGAACACCCGCCGATCTCGTGATTATCTCACTGCATGGCGTGATGCTAGTCAAATCGATCTCATTCTTTCTTTGTGAAGCTTATTCGGCGTCTTGGCGTGATGTTCATCGGCATCGGCCTTGTTTTGGCGATTATCGACCCGTCAACGGGCGGCGGTTCCACCATAAAAGCGAGCAGCCCATAATGGTCATGGAGTGACTATCAATATGGTGGGGGCGGAAGCAGGACCCGAGAGGAGTCGAGAATCATCGACCACGAATATTCCCGAGTTCTGGCGCATTAGTTAATAGCCGAGCCTATCGAGTACCGTCTTCGTTCGAACTACAATTCCATTCGATTATAGACAATTGGTAGGGTACTTCGAAGAACATGAGAACTACGGCATTGCTACGTCTCACCCTCGAACGATTTCGGTGTCGGGCCGATGTCCTCATGGCGAGCGAGAGGAAGAGAGATGACCACGAAAAATTGAGGAGCAACAAGCTACTATTCTTGCGCCAAAGAATCCATCGGTAGCTTAATGATGATGGAGAAACTTGTGGGCAAGAAGAAGATGGACGAAGGAGGATCAAATCGAAGCAAAGAAGGCTACGGATCGGGATGTCCACTCGATGTCATCGGAGCGGAATCAAATCCCGTACAAAGAGCAAGATCATGTCTTTGCGGGATTTCAAAAGCGGTTGGATGCTCGAAACTCAAGGGCAATCTAAGAATTTGGGGTGGCGAGGCCATATCCTATAGAATGGGATGATGTCCCATATCCTCGAAATTCAAGCACTTAACTTAGTGTTCGGCGGAAAAAGTTCTCCGTCACAACACATCTACTACTTCAAAGCACATGGGCATATAGCGGGTAATGATCCTATCATGACCCGATTATTCATTAGCACTCTTAAAGGAGCCTTGAGTGGTTTGAAGGTTAGAGCAGGATTGTCAACTCTTGGAAAGATCGCAAAGGCTCTTTATGGCCCGATTACCGATGATGACGAGGTGTCTATGGCCACTGTTGGCGAAAAGCAAGAAGCGGAATCTGTCGGCACTTTCGTCAAGAGATTCGAAACCAATCTTTGCACTCCCAGACCAAGTCTCGGAAAAGGCGTTCATCGCGATGTCGCGAGCAACCTCTTGATCGACATACTTTGAAGATGGAGTGCGGTTGAAGCACACTCTTGGAAGGAGTTGGTGAGGCAAAGCGAACAAATTGAAAACATGCTTAAGAGGATTGGCGGAAGAACCTCGGGATTATCGTTCTAAAGGGGGAATGTCGAGCAATTTCCGCCTCAAAAACAATCAAAGGAAGGAGACTCTGGCTGTGGAGACTCAACCTCTTGCAAAACCTTTTAGCGAAACCAAATGCCTCAGATAGCCGTCCTATGAAGAAGTATGATTTCAAGGAAGATCAGGTTGTCCCTATCTTCAAGACTTTACTCAAGATGAACAAGATCAGCTTAGGAAATAAAGCGGGAGGAAGCTTCAGGGCGGATGATCTATTGCATGTACCATCGAATGGTACACCATCCAGAGGGTCGTGCTACATCTTGAAAGACAAGATCAAGTCTTGTTAGAAGCGGGTGTTATGACTTTCGAGAGGATCAAAGAAGGTGTGCGCAAACATGGTGGCTCTCGGTTTGGCGATTTTGCGAGTTTCAAGTGCGGGATGGTGTAAAGAATCCCTCAAGCGAGAGGCGAGTTGTGAACTTTGACCTCCAGCGGCGGAAGCGCAAGGTATGGTCCCTTACACCCGCGGCGAAATTATGGGTTCACCGGATTTGTTATCGGATGAACAATGGACTTCTTCAAAGTCAAAGGGAAGACTTATGCGCCACCTCGTTTGTGCGGAAAAGAACAAGTCAATGACTCCACCGAGCAACAAGCGCGGCCGGTACAACTGTACGGCGTTGGCCACTCGGCGGAAAAAGAGTTCTCAAAGAGTATCGAGGCAACACCGATGTACCGGCAAAGGCGGTCGGTGAGCCCAAAATAAGGAGATCGCTACAACAAAGCTTAGGAAGGACCGAACGAAGGCCCTTTCGGTTTGGCGTTTTAGCCCGACTCTCCAACATCCCGAGGATCACCTTATTGAACTCTTGCGACTTTCTCAATCTACGAGCTCTGCGGCGTTGGCGGAATGGCGTTCCTCACTTATTTCGGGCTTGAAGTTTGTGCCCAATGTCATCGGAGTTTCAAAGGGCGATACCTTGCATTACTTTTTCATCGAGGATATGCAAGTGAAGAACCGAAGCATGATGAGGCCATTATACTTTACGGTTACATTGGCTCTGTCGAATCAGCAGAGCTCAAGTTGACGGGATCATTGAGCATCATCCCATTGAGAATCATACAACATCTTGGGATACTTGCATCGGTTAGCGACAGGGACTACCATCTACGGTTTCAATGCTACCAATTCGTCCCTTAGCAAGATCAAACTCAAATGCCAAATAGGAGACTTGAAGACCGGCGTTACCCTTCGTCATTGATGCAGATACATCTTATAATGCGCTGTTAGATTGGCCCTTGGATCCATGAAAATCTGATCGTCCCTTCGTTACATCAATGCATGAAGTATGTAGATGAGGAAGGGATGGTTAAAACATTGGTGTGGAAGGCAACCATTCAAAGGTGTGGAGAATTATTTTCGATTACATCCACTACCTTGAGGAAGGCCAAACCGGCGAACCACGGATCGAGGACTATGGCGTGAAATGAAGGCGACATAGAGCCGAACAAGGAGTTGTTTTCAATGATGTAAAACCCTTTGTAATCGTCGAATGATCGATGGCGACATAGTCGTTTTAATGAAAATTATGATTTAGCTTACGTGTCGGTGTTAAAAGTCATCTTGACTGCGTCGAGAAATTCTTCCACGGTTGTATCTTTGAACGACATTGCACATGCCCATTCGATCGTCATTCATGGCGATCAAAACACTCAACTCTTCATGGCGGTTTTTGTGATACCGGCCCGGAATGATGATCAGAAAGACATTATCTTTGGGCAAGTTAACAAACCATTGCAAGCTGAGGTGGAACAACCCCAAGCAAAAGGGAAAGAACCCCAATTCTCATATTTCTATGCGGTATAAAATTTGATGAAGAAAATGGGGTATGACTTCTTCCACAAGAAGGACTAAACTTGGAAAAGGCATCGGGACACCAATCAATGCTTATGTCGGGAAGGCGGCGATGATTACTATCATAAAACTTCGTAAAGGGTTAGGATCAGGTCATACCGTACTCATGGCATGTCATGGTGAGGGTGAATCGGATCATTCATCTTGAAGCGAGATTCACGGGATTACGGCGTCGGTATAGGACGCGAATTTAAGTCCTTGATGGCTAATATGACCTCGGTGATCAATAGAGATCAAGAAGATGATCTCTTACGCTATTGGAGGATCAATGAGTCAAACGGAATGCAATGGGAACATCGTTTTGAACAAGAGCAGCCCACCAGATGACAAAGTAGTCCAAGTAAATATGGGGGCGAAGCTAATCAAAACCCATATTCATAGCGATAGTTTGACTGAAGAAAGGAGCCTTATTGCTGAGTGCGAGAATATATCGATGTCTTAGCATGGAATTACGAAGATATGCACGGTTTAGACCCTCAAGTGGCTATGCAGCGCCTTAATATCAAACCGGTGCTAAGCACGTTAAGCGGCAACAACGGCGATTCTCCCCTCAGGTCATGAAGGCCATCGAGAAAGAAAGAAAGGCGATCAAAGCGAGGGTTCATCCGGGAGTGCAGCATCGGGGTAGCAAATATTGTGCGTGGTAAAGAAAAGCGGACCGAATCCGACCGTGTGTTGATTACCAGGCGTAAATGCGGCATGTCGAAGAGCGAGTTCCCTCTACCAATTACGGACATTATCATCGACAACACATGGTTGAGAGGATGTCTTTTATGGATGGCTTCTCGGGTACAATCAGATCAAAATGCATCGATGCGAAAAGCACACGCTTTCGAACACCGTCTGGAATATCTTGTTATCTGATTATGCCTTTCGGCTTGAAAAGCGGGGGCTACATACCCGTGCCATGACCACCATTTTCGAAAACATTTGCGGAAAGCGGTGGAATGCTCGTGAAGCGATTTAGTAGTTAAGAGTCGTCACAAAGGTGATCACTTGCATGATTTGAAGACAACATTTGAGATAATGCGGGCACATCGGTTGAAGATGAACCCAACCAAGTCTTTTAAGGGGATGTCAAGTGGTAAATTCTTAGGGTTAAGTGGTCACGAGGATGGTATCGTCTCGATCAGGACAAGATCAAAGCTATCGGGAACTTCCACCTCCTAGAAGCCTTAGGGAGCCGTGGTCTCCAAGGCGTTTGGCTTATATTAGCGATTCATTTCCAATTTATCGGGAAATGTCAACCCTTCTCGAAGCTCATGAAGAAGGTGTATCGTTAGTTTGGGATGAAGATTGCGGAAGGCATTGAAGAGATTAAAACATATCTTTCTAATCCCCAGTGCTAGTTGCACCTAAATCGGAAAGCCCTTCGATTTACATCCGTCTCTGAGTATCGTTAGCGTCTTTTTAACCGGGGCGATGACAATGGCCCGGCGGCGATCTATTACCTTAGTAGGGCGGTGCGGGGCGAATATCGATATCCTCCCATTGGAAGGAATGTTTGGCTTTGGTCTTTGCCATCAAAGATGCGGCATTACAGGTGGGACCGGACTATACCGTCATCTCGAATCGACCCCATAAGGGTATTTATGACCCGGCTGGCGTTGAATGGCGAATGGCTAGATGGGCATTGTTATTATCTCGTGATATTCACTTCAAACCTCGGAAGGCGGTGAAGGGTCAAGGCGTGTGTGATCTTATGGCTAACCATCCTTTGAAAGGAAAAGTCGAATTGTATCAAGACATGCACGATGAACCTTATGAAAATTTAGCCTCTAAGGAGCAGGTGGCAATTGTTCTTTGATGGAGCCGAGCAACTCGGCTGTTGTAGCGGAGTGGGGTAGTGTTGATATCTCCACAAAACCACGTGATCTGCGGCGGTGTCGTTGTCGAGAACCATGCACCAATAGCGTGGCGGTATAAGCGTTATTGATTGGTCTCGACATAGCCAAACATTTAGGTGAAACACCTTGAAGCATTTGGGGATTCCGACTAATCATTAAAACAACTAAGGAGAGTCACGAAGTCAGGCCGCGAAGACCTTATCCCTCATCATGCGGCCGTGACTTTAGTGACTCCTTTGGAAGCTTTACATTGATCATGTGCCCGTTTGAGAACACTTATCGTCGTTAGCATCTCTTGCGACCGCCACTGAAATGCCACTCGGCGGGTTATTGTGTCTAGTCGTGACTATTTCGACCAAAATATGTATTACAAATCCAAGCGATCGAAGCGAACCTAAGTCACTTGAAGCCGGTGGCGGTTCCGATCATCGACTATGTCTTGCATGGGATATTGCGAAGACATAAAAGAAAGGGAGTCAATTAGTCGGCGAGCATCAAGATTTTACTATGATTCCCGATTCTGGACTTTATATAGAAGGTCATATGATGGGTTCTTGCCGATGTTTGTCAACTAAGAAGCGAGCGGTCTTGAAAGAAGCTCATGGCGGTGTTTGCGGACCAACTGGACCCAAGTTATGGGACGGTTCGTGACTTAGGTATTATTGGCCAACAATGGTGAAAGAGCCGTGGCTTCGCTAAGCGGTGCCATGCATGCGGATACATGCTAATTACCTTCACCAACGCCGGAACACTTGCACCCTCTGCCCGTCTGGCGTTTGAAACATGGGGAATGGACATTGTTGGTCCAATTTCTCGCCTTCTTCAAAGGACATCGCTTCATATTGGCAATAGCGATTATTTCTCAAAGTGGGCTGAAGCCATCCCATTGAGATTGGTCAAGACAAGTGATGTGATTAAATTTGTTAAACATCATGTCATATACCGATATGGTGTGCCCGGCGGTGTCCACGACAATGGTCCACAATTTGTCGATCATGCTTTCCAGCGGTTCTGCGATAAATTCGAATCGAATTTAGCATCAACGACTTACTACCCATTGCTGAGCGGACAAAGTGAAGCTTTTAATAAGGCGATCATCAAGATCCTTACTAAGATGGTCCGTCAAATAAGAAGGATTGGGATGATAAGTTGGGACAAAGTTTGTGGGCTTACCGCTGCGGTTCGCACACCAGCGGTACCACCCATATTCTTTAGTTTATGGTTGCGAAGCTATTTTCTGGATGGAGATTCAAATTCCGTCACTCACGAATGGCATTAACCACAGGAATGGCGTGAAGAAAATCATCGTCGGCGCTAGAAGGAACTTGAAATCTTTGGATGAGAAGCGACTTCGGGCTCAACGACATATCGAGTTGTACCGGACCGGTTCTAAAGCATTTGACAAGAAAGTCAGGTCGTATTTTCAAGGAAGGCGACCTTGTGCTCGTGTCCAGGCGATGATCCTCAATTCTAAGAAGAAGGAAATTGAACCAAAATGGGAAGGACCGTTAAGTAGTGGAGTGCTGTTTTTCGAATGGGCGTCGCCTAACCAATCAAGAAGGCGACAAAATCATGATGCCTATCAGCGGTAAATTTCGAAGAAATATTACCCTAATTAATTATCTTATTACTTCTAGGTATTGGCTTACAAGTAATATTCCAATATTTTATATTCACAATATTATTTGTTTCTTACAAATGGCGATTATTGTCCAATATTGCCTACCAGTGATGTGTCAATATTCTTACAATGTCCACCATTTCCATAAATGATGTTCATTATTGGCCTACCAAGTGATGTAATGTTCTAATTTCACCTCTATCGGTTCTTTCATCGAATAGCGGTCTACCATGCGAGGTGCCTCTATTTCAACCATAGTCGTTATACTCTATGTCAGCTGAGCGACTGACCACTCCCACATGGTCATTTTCTTGAATGACTTTGTTCATAATCATTGTTGTTATACTTTCCGTCGAACAACTTGATTGCTACGATCCGCGATCGTTATACTTTTATGTCGAGCGATTCGATCACAACTTTCACACTATCTTGTTCTGGTAGTAGCCTACCATGCAATTTACCTTTATTCCAATCATAGTGGTTATACTCTCATGTCAATGAGCGACTTGACTACTCCCATGATCATTCCTTTAAATGATTACGTTTGTAATCCTTATTGTTATACTTTCCGTCCTTTGAACAATTCGATTACTTTTTGATCTGTCGTTATACTTTTATGTCCTGAATGATTCAATCATCCTCATATGATTTTATTCCTATTAATGACCTACTAGGCAATTTGCCTTTATCTTTTAATCCAGCCTTGAGCGGCTAAGGATAGAGGGAGATTTTAGCATTAAGCCTAAAAGAACCTCTCGAAAACTCATCATCTTGAGGGGAAAAGTATGGCTAGTCGGTTCAAGCGGCAGGCGGTAAAGACATACCAAGTCCGTTGATAGGTGGGAGTTTGCTAAAAATTCCAAATTGCAAATGCAAATTGCACAAGAAAACATTAAATGGACACCAAAGGCGAAATTTTATATAACAAAATCAAGGGTACATAGATTACAAGTTCTCAAGGGTTTGGCGGTTTGGTGCAATCTTGACCATAGTTTCCTTGTGGCGACCTTGACCTCCTCCGTCGCTGCTTATAAAGATGCGTCGTCGAAGATGCAGAGCATCGGCTCCTGGCCTTAGCCCATCGAGTCATTAGATTCAGCTTGCGCGACCCGTGCTCAGCGCATTGAGCTATCGAGTTTGATGTTTCTCGATGCGGTTGCTAGCCCACTCTGCCTCGGCCAATTTTGCTTGAATATCGGCGAGTCGCCTTATAAAGTCAACCGAGTTGTTGGTTTATTCGGCGCCCGACAACCCTTTTCTTTTCATCATAAAGAGGCGGCCAAAGAAACGGCCAATAGTGCGCTTCTTCGAGTAGTTGGCGTTGGAGCTCAAAGCGAGTATCGTCTCTTATTCTTCTAAAATGCATAACCACGGTCCTCAATCACGGAGCGAAGGTAGTCCAGTATCTACGCCATTTACGAAAAGGTCTCTGCTGTACCGGATAAGTTCGATAAGGCGGTAGGCTGGCGTTAGTCAAGCTTTGCATCGTCCAAGAGGTTCCAATACACCTTGATCGGCAAAGTCCCCACCGCGCTCTAACACTTGGCGGAGATTCTTTTAAGATGGTGAGGAAATTATGGCGAATCATAGATACCCGTATTCTTTTGACAAATCAAAGAAGAGGGTACCAACGAAGGATTTGAACCCGCGGACAAGCGAGGGCCGGATTGGCGGGACTTCAATCGAAGGTGGTAGTGGCGATCAAAGCGGTGAGGTCTCGAGCACAACCCGGAGGATATGCCAAATCATCATCGCGGGTCACAGGTTACGACTTCGAAACAAGCGACCACGGAGACTCTTGGCATCACGGGCATACTCTTGGCGGCATCGGGGGCCTTGATAATGGGGCTTAAGCGGTGGCGGCTTCAATCAAGGCTTCTCTCCTTACCCTTGACTACGCTTGGTCGAGGAGGCCACAGTCTCTTAGATCCTTGAGTTGTTGGCACAAAGCTTGGCTTCCTCAGGGCTCCGAAGTGGGGTGGCTTCTTGGGGCCGACTCCAGGTGGTAGGCGAGGTAGAACTTTCAAGAGGATCTTCGGAATATATTCGATGGTTCTCCAAAAGGGCGAAATCTCGGTATCTCGATCTGAGTTCAGCCAGGAGTTTCTTCAAAACCGTGAGAAGAAGAGATGTTGCTACCGTACTCATCTAGAGCCTCATCTATATCACTTTGGGTCTCATGTGGAATGGATTGGCGTGATGGCTCTTGAGTCCCATGAGTTTGGATTGGCGTGAGGGCTCCACATCGGCTTGGGGTTTTGATCCGGCATCCGTTTGGCGTGCAAATACTCCTTTAGTCGAATCGGCTCCTCGTTGAAGTCGGCCTTCCTATAGCGGCCCGAATCAATGCGTAGCGGAAGAGTTGATGTTGAAACACGGAATTTCGTTTGCCATGCAATGCCACTTGCGATCTGTGAGCGTCGTCGGGATTGAGGTCGTTGCGGAAGAAAAAGCGAGCACCCGTGCCGCGGCAACGGTCCAATACCAGCCACGGCTCCCACACTAAGCGCCCGTCGGATTGTAGTGAGGATTGGGATTACCGACATACAGTTGGTCATACCAGGGCGAGCAAAGCGGCAAGGTAGATAAAGCTCCGATTCATATAGGACCGGCGGCATACAAAATACCACAGTGGGATGCTCATGAGCCATAAGAAGCGACCAAGTGATAGAGTGGTATAACCACGAGCATTGGGTTCATCCACTAAAGCTTGTCCATAAACCGGAAAATGAGAGAAGCACGGTTAAAGAATAACTCTTATAGTCGGGCCTTGCCGAAGCCATGTAATGCTTGGTCAATCGGCGTTCTCTAGCCTCGGATGAAAGGAGTAACTTGTCCCTCCACATGTCGCGAAGGTGTACCCATAAGAGTAGGGCAATGCATGACGAACCACGCCATAAGATAGGCATATGGTAATTCTACCCTTGGGTTCGGCACCATGGCGAAGGCATAGCAAAAGCGCCGCAACCCGCGGTGAATCACGGGCAATCATGGCGGGAAAAGTGCATATTGGCCTTCGTCGCTAAGCGGACGGCGGGGAAAATCACCTCGGATGCGATGGAGTCAAAGTGCCGTGAGATGGCGATGTGTTTGAGCCACAACATGAGGTACGCGCTGACCTTGGAAAATCGGCTCCCGCTCGGTAAAGATAAGTGTCAAATGTAGTCCCTTCAGGAAGCCATGCTGTCTGTCGGTCACATAGGACATTGGAAGGTTACCGAGCACAAGCGTGACAAAGCACCGCCTCAAGAGGACCTAGGGGCACCCACTTGTACCTTTTTATCATCTAGCCCTTCAAAGGGTAGTGAGCCCAAATCTTTGTGACTAATGGACTTCTCCCCTTCTTATCGGTGGCGGCGTGCCATGTGCAAATATGATAATGGCACATCACTTCCCAATAGGTCTCCACTACTTGGGGTGATCTCTTTCCAAATCCGTCAGTTCTTTATACCGGGATGTACTCCTCATCGGATACCTCCCAGGGTAGTCGAAATCTCGGCCATCTCATGCAAAGCAATCCCCAACTTCATGCACGGGGTGAAGAAAGTGTGAGTATCGGGATTATACAACTCCAAGATTCCAGGCTGAGAATTGTTCCTCAAACCCAGTTGAGTTGCCGATAGGAGCCCTAGGCCAAACCTCTCCAACTTCGTCCGCGATACTCTTCTAGAATGTATTGGTGATGCGAGGCCACCATTGAAGGACCCCATCGAGACCAACGAGTCAGGAAATCCTTGGCGGGGAATTGCCCTTAGCCTTATGGCACGACCAAAGGTGTTGGCATGACGGTGATTCACCAACAGGAAGCTCCCTTTGGAAAAGTCGGGTTGTAGACGGTTACATGATGACCATGGCGGTCCACTTGTGCACCATCTGGGAAGCGACCACACATTACTCCGTCTTGAGTGGGAGTTAGATCTAATTCATCTTCTAGGAGTAAAACGACCCTTAGCGAAGTGAGTGAGCGATCCCGTTCCATTGCGGGCAGAACATGTAGCGTGAGTTCACCACCTGAGCCACTTGTATGAACCAAGTCCAATAGATCGGATCCTCGGCATCATCGCCAAACAAGAAGGGGCTTTATAATGCGGTCGGTTGGCCATTCGAGGGGCATCGTAATCCAGCCTAAATGTGGGTGTCGAGGGTTGAGGCGATTTCAATTCTTCTTCATTCCTATCCACAAATGCGAGGAGCGTTCATGAGAGGGAGAAATCGGGTTACGCCTCTTGAGCACCATTTGCTCAGAAAGCACCCGTTGAGGGATGGGGGTAGAGGATGCTCAACTACACAAAAGAAGAAGTTAATCTCGGAGGCTTAATCGCCACTTCAAAAGACAAAGTCACTCAGAAGGCGAACCTCGTCAAGCAGGGAACCGTCATCAATGGGCGAACTTGGGACAAGCGAACCTCGTCAAACTAGGCTCATCCAACAAGAAAGCAAGCCTCGTCGAGCGAGACTCATCTTCCCGAGCGAGCCTGTAAAGCGGGGCTTCGTCTCTCAACGAGCCTCACCAGCGAGACCCATCCCACAAGAAGGCGAGCCTCGCTAAACAAGACTCATCATTCAAAGAGGCGAGACTTCGCCCGAAGCGAGCTTCATCTAAGATAATCAAACCTGCAAGCAGTGAGTTTCAAAACAAAAGACCCTATGGGGATCACGGAAAATCAAGAACCTGTTGAGGGTTTATCCAAATAAGCGAGGCAAGCCTCGTTAAAACGTGAATGCGGTTAGAAAGTTCACGATCTTTGAGATCGATCTCTTCTCAGTGAAAATTATGTCACGAAATCAACTCTGGCGATTATAAAGTCATGTCTTGGCGGCGATGCTCTTCGCCTTTACACGGCGGGCGGCGGTGGAAGCGAGCGAGAAGTCCCAGCGGGCTTTGCTACCCGATGGCGGTTTTGGGGGCCATTGCTTGGCGTCAAGGAGGATTTGGTGATCTAAATTTGTGGCAGGAAGATGGCGATGGGGAACTTTCTGCGACCTTTATTTGTCATATATAGGGTCTCGAAGAACCAAGCGGAGAGATATCTGCCCGATCTCTCGTGATCATCGATCACGAGATCTGCGAGACGAATCTGAGGATATGACAAGTCACTTTCGAAGGGGTCTAATCCTAATTTGCCCACGTGGATCGCGGTTTAAAGAAATCGGAAGCGAAAGCAAAGTCGGTGAGTCGCGAGGTTCATGGCCTTGCCCTCATGCGAACTCTGGCGAGGTTGGAGTCGAAGTTAAGCCAATAGCTATTAGAAAAATTCAAAGTATTCAGACCCACACAATCGATTCAAGTCACGAAAACTTTGAAGGGGTCTTGCAGTCAAAAATCCTCTAGGCGAGGTCGAGCACCCTAGTTGTTAAAGCTTCAAGGCGAGGCTGTTGGTAGAGGCGAGCTAGACCATACTTCAAAACAAGACTTCGTTCAAAGGCGCTCGGCTATCTGAGGTTATACGAGGCGAGGAGTTCAATGTAGCGAGGCTCACCGCAGCAGCTCATGATCATATGATGAGATTAGCCCACAACACTTTGGCGAGGCTGCGTCCACAACATCAAAGTTTGGCGAAGTTCTCCATTGAGCGAGGTCATGGCAGCGAAACCCTCTTGTCGGGCGAGGTTAGCCCAAGCAGCTCTCCCTTGGGCGAGGTTAGCCTACGGCAATGAACCTCGACATTTATCGAAGTTGGCGTCGGCGGTGAACCTCGACATTCAGGGTTGGCGTCACGGCGATGAACCTCGCCATTCGGCCGAGGTTAGCCTCGGCGATGAACCTGCGCCATTCAAGCGAGGTTAGCGTACCTGATGAACCTGCGCCATTCAGCTCGGCGTCGGCGTGAACCTGCGCCATGAACCCGAGGTTCGTACACGATGAACCGCCATTCAGCAGGAGTTGCGTCTGGCGGTGAACCTGCGCCATTCAGCGAGGTTAGCCTCTGGCGATGAACCTGCGCCATTCAGCAGAGTTAGCCTACGGCGGTGAACCTCGACATTTAACGAGGTTCGCCTACGATGGTGAGCCTCGACATTCAAGCGAGATTAGTCGCCGCGTGAAGCTTAAAACCCAACCATTTCATCACGAGGTTCACCTGTGGCTTCGTTATCGGCCAAAATGCATAAATGCATCGGTAGAGGTTAAGCCAGCGTGGCTTCGTTATCAAACCAAAGTTCACTCGAGTAGCGAACCTCGGTTCGGCCGATCAATGAAGAAGCGGCTTCGTCATTTATGGCTCGGCTTCGCCATAACGGCAAATAGCGACCGAAGGCCACTAAAGCCACGATAACCCGTGGGTTAAATGGTGGGCATCGTTATACCCACTAACCGCGTTTCCACAATTTTAGCATGATGGTTACATGCTTAAAGCCCAATAAATAGCGTGGCGGCTATTAGGAGGGACTTTTGGAACTTTTGGAAAATTGGCACTTGCGGCAAAGAGATTGAGTTCTTCATCAATCATCAACAACTTTGTTACGATCGTCAGCGGGCGGATCTCGTGAGCATTGAGTGAAGTCTTCTTTAAGCCACCAGAACCCATATAAAGAAGTCAAATCAACCTTCTCTTCCTCTGCATGTAGAGAGTGTGATTGTAATTCTTCTTCAAATTCAATCAATACAAAACTTTTACGACTCTCTCTGAGGATCGCGTTTGTTCACAAGGAGGAAAGTTGTAATTTTTATCCTTTTCATTGTAAAAGCCTTATAAAAGGTGATTTTATTTGAAACTCATTTGTAATCCATCGAGGTAGAATGGTTCACCGATGAAAAAGATAATGACTTCCGAGAACAAGGCTGGCGACCCGCGATTAGGAGCCACCCGGTCTTTACATCGAGAGATCGTTGTATGGTTAGATCCGGTGATCGAGGGAAGTCGTCTGAATTCGACCGGGGAAATTTGAGGCCTATCTCTGCCTCATCAACTCCTTTTCCCCACCGAGGCGAAGAAGCCCTCATTGCAAGGAGGACTCACAAAATCACCGGTGAAGGCGGCAGCTCTCCTACGCCGCCCCGACAACAATAGCGGCAATAACTCCCCAGCATGCATCAAAGGGCGGATCGATCTCCCTCCTCCAAATGAGGGGAAAGTCCGCCGAGAAGCGTGACTTCTCAAAGAGGCGCCAGCGGCGTCGACAACGCCTTGCATTGCAATACGCAAAGGCGTTAGAATCCATGGACGGTGTCCGATACAAGCCGGATCCGAAGTCCCGACGGGGGCACGAGCCCCAGAAGACGAAGATAGGTGGTAACTCCTCTAAACCGCCGACCGAAGAATGGATCCGCGTCAAGCGAGATCGCTCCACCCTCAGGGGGCGGATCCAAAAACGCTGTGCCCTACGTACGCGTGCACGTGCGTTGGTTCAGGCTACTCAACAGCCCAAAGGAGCAGAGGTGACCAAGAAGTCACCAGAAGCAAGTCGAACTCAGCCTCCCAGACCAGGAGCTTTTTCCTCGATCGGCGGCCTTCCACAGAACTCGGCCAACACCACACCCCTTCGATAAGGGTTCGGTGTTTCAGCACAGGTCGGTTCGGTTGGATCAAGGTGAAAGGTCAACTCCTGAGGCTTGTTGAAGAGATCGGGACAACTTCGCAATGCTAGGGGTAGCTCTCGCCCGCCCGAGGAAGCGCCGGAGAATCCACCAAGCTGGTTTCGCGGATCGAGGTCAAAAGCGGAGGGCGTCGCGCGCAAAGCGTCGCGTTAAAGGCGTAACTTTCAAAAGACCGTTGCGCCAACCGACCTCGAGATGAAGGCGTGTCATCGATGATGGCGTTATACGAGAGATTGTGTCGCGCCACGGTAGGTTGCTCCGGCACTCATGCCGATGAGTTGTACTATCGTCTTTGGGGGTAGGAAGAAGTCGTGAGCGAGCTCTCGAAAGCATCCTCTTGCATTTGTACTAAATTGATCGAGGCGGATTAACCGGTGTAAATCTTTGCCATAAAACTTCCGGAAAAGGGTGATCTTCCAAAGGCTGAGCACCAACGAACGCCAGACCTCGGTCAAAGCGTTCAGAAGACATGCACTCTGTCAAAGCAAGGATGAGCTGCTTGAGGTCACCATCAATATGACCAACAAGGCAGCGCCGTCCGCGCGGCATTCGAGCCCTCCCCAGCGTGTGACTTGGTTCGCGGGCGGTACTATCGGACGGCTAACTATCACGACACCAGCGAGGATCCCTTCAAAGGCCGCGATCCCATAGCGAAGAGTACCTTAGGAAGATGAAGTATCGGAGGGCCCGGCAGCAATGGCATCGTGCTGCTTGTCTCTAGTGAAGGTCATACTCGTGAAGCACTCATGATCAATCTCTGTGAGAAGCTTCGCGAAGAAGCCTTGGCAAGCAGAAGAACAACTTCAAACTCGAGATGGACATGGCCATGCGGTGAGGATAGAGAAATGCATGGCCGGCGGATGGCGATGACTAATCGCGAGGGTGAGAGCATCGTCGCAACAACGTCAATTTGCCGGATAGCGACACGGATGAAAACAAGACCTTAGATGAAGCGGCGCCGATGATGACACCATGGTCCCACCTCAAAATCAGGACAGAAATGCAGAGTGAAATGACAAGATCAAGGATCGGAGAGCAAGAGTCAACTTCGCTCATCTCGGCTCAAGAAGTGAAGAAGGCGAGGATTCCGTGCCTAGAGAGAGTGGGAGTCAATCCCTATCCGGCGAAGTTTAATTTAATAAACTTCCGCGTGGATTCGATGGGAAGGGTCCCCACTCAACATCTTATCTACTTCAAGAGCCATTTGAGTCATCTCGGTAATGACCCTTGATGGTTAGGTCATTAAATCGGCACCTGCGAGGCCTTCGATTGAGTACGCGCCGTCTCAAAGCGGGCAGCATCAGCAGTGGGAAGACATGGAATCTATGTTCCTAGCGAACTTCCGATGGCGACCGAGAGGTTTCACTCGGTGATGCGTTATGGGGCGAAGCGAGAAGGATGGAGCGTGGATAATTTTGTCAAGCGGTTCCGCAACAAAGGCGATGAAGCTGTGGTGACCAATCCGCGGAGAATTCATCCTCAAGACCTGCCGCATAACCTCTCATTTGGGCGTGATCGAGGCGATGGGCCTGCACCGTCTAAAACACAGAAGACTTGAAAGTCCAGGGGAAGAGGTGGCATTTCCTCAAAGGGAGAAAGCGGGCGAGGTCGCGGCCAAATCCACGGAACCAAAATTTTGTCCCGGAACAAGGGGAAAGGCAATGAAGAATGTTGATCGCGCATCAAACTTTCAGTGCCCGACCACCGCGACAGCGGCGGCCAGACCCATCGCGGCAACAGGTCGAAGCCCGAGAGGCGTCCGCCGGGTTTCCCAGATGTATTCTTCGAGGGGCGAAGAGGTGCAGGATCTTCAAGTACTTGCTAGACAACAACAAAAGATCCAAGCGCCACCGATGCGTCAACGAGGAGGAAGCTCAAAGGGCGGCCGGACCCCAAATCTGCGCTATCATAGAGGCGATACACCACCCGACCAAGTCATGCTACCGGTGAAAGACAAGATCAAGCTTTGATTGAAGTGGGGGTGATCACTCCAAAACCAAATAAGGGAAAGCAAGTGGCAAGCGGCGTCCATAAGCTTTGGGGCGGTGCCTACTTTGGTTCGGCCCGGAAACCGTGGTCAAAGTGGGAATGAAGAGCGGTGAATCGATCCCCAGCGGCGAGAGAAGGGGTTAGTGCGCACCACGACCCCAGCGGTGAACTCTATGGGTCCACCGGACTTACTTAAAGGCGATGATGGGGCGACTTCTTAGTCTAAAAAAGTCAAGGGAAAGGAAAATCTTGCAATGCTACCTCGGTTCTACTGCGGCGGCGAGCAAATTCCTACGTGTTCTTTGTGGAGGAGGAGCGAAGCCTTGTCACCGGGTGGGCGTGAATGCGGCTTACAAATACCCGATGACTCAACCTTAATGCTAAAACGTTAGCGGGCTTGGGGTAGTAACAATTCGATTCCCGCCACTCCTAAGGAGGGCCACGAGCGAAGGGAAACAACGCAAATCTGAGGTGCAACCCGAAGCGATCCGGTTTAATCGCCAGTGGAAAGGATAGGCAGGGAACACAAGCTCTCCCTACAGCGATGTGATGGCACAATTGGCCAACATCCGGCAAGAATAACTTTATCACGAGCTATTGAGGTTGTCCAAGGAAACCCGCTTGGCGTTCAGGCGTTAGCGGAACTTCGAGGTCTTCCTAACCCATATTAAATCAAGTCGGAGGAGCGGAGTCATCAGCCGGGAATGCAATGTGGCCTCAAGCATATTCCTGCATCCGTTCTCTAAGGAGGATATGCGGGCGAAGCGTCGAAGCATGGCGGGCGCTCTACTTCCGCGGGGTACATTGGTTCCGGCGAAGTCAGCGGATCAAGTTGATCCGAGGGTTCGGCGTGAGCATCATGCCTTTGCTGATGTATAGCACGGGATTCTGTCGGAGCTTTCGCCGGCAGCTGTGATATCGGTTTAACACCGGTGGGTCGGCGCGGTAAAATCCGCATTAAGTGTCGGATGGGGGACTTAAAGTCGAGAAGTCACCCGCTCGTCATTGGCGAGACTTCCTATAACTTGTTGTTGGGTGAGTCCTTGGATCCATAACCATGAGCTTGCCGTATATTTGTATGCATTTGTGTGTTTTATT